>VDFB02286663.1:0-39882 GCA_007258455.2 Sequoia sempervirens
AATTAAATATTTTGGAATATTTAATTGTGATGTGACTTTAGAAGAATTTAATTAAATATTTAATTGTGAATGGATATTAGAGGAATTATTTAGAAGAGAGGAATTAAATAAACTTATTTATTTAATCGAAATGAAAGAATGAACAATATAAATAAATTATTTAGATTTATTTATATGTAGCTCGAATTCATAGATTTAATTAAATATTAAAAATATTTAATTAATTACCAGACTATTGTAATGTGACCATTTTTAGGTGTATACAATATCATAATTCATAAATTACTCAACCATTCGATGAACATTTGATGTATGGTTGCAGTTGCATTCCAGAATGAAATGCACAGAGCACTAGTTTTGCAAACTTAAACCTCTAGAATTACCCTTTAATTGTTAGATTTACAATGATCAACGATTTAAGTTTGCTGCCAATGCAGGACTAAATGGCTAGTGAAACAAGATTTGTAATGATTTCATATCGTTTGAACTTTGAGTGGCCCAGGCAATTTTGAAAATTGATAGATTGTTAGCTTGAGGTATATTTTGCATGTAGCAAGGCTGTCAGAGTCTAGGAATCAATCAAATTAAACAATTAAATAAATGTAAGGCTTAAGTTACACGAATTGATTAAAATTTAAGTTGGGTTTTTGGTTTGTGCGAATCACAATTATGAATCATGATTATACCTAACCTCACACATGACATGTGTGAGGTGTACACAGGGACTAGGCTGGTAGTGGCACTATTGGCAGGACTGTTGCCCATAAATAAGGATAGTGAGCACAACTAAAAGTTGAAATCATTCATTGAAGGCTAAAGTATTTACTATTGACTGCAATGTTCGAATTGTCATAAGGGTTTTTATTTTGTAGGGT
This sequence comes from Sequoia sempervirens, assembly GCA_007258455.2. Taxonomy (NCBI): domain Eukaryota; kingdom Viridiplantae; phylum Streptophyta; class Pinopsida; order Cupressales; family Cupressaceae; genus Sequoia; species Sequoia sempervirens. The sequence goes on from VDFB02286663.1 coordinate 876, forward strand.
TAATAATGAATAGGATTCAGGAAGAAGATGATGTGGCATTATTGGGGATACTCTAAATTCTCTTGCCTGTAGTTATGTAGTTACAGAGTAAAAGACCAATTTCATTCAAGTTCAAAATGGGTGGAATTGGAAAGAAGTTGATTTGGTTCACCTGACTTCTTAGACAGGTTTTGAGTCAGGATGAGGAGCTCTGATGGAGATAAGTGCTCTCCTAGTGCATGGAAGCTGCAAGTAGAATATGAGAGCAATTTTACAACCCCTCATATTTTGCATGACCTTGATTTTCAAAGGGGAGAAGTACATTTTGTATCTTCATAGCTCCCATTTCCTTGGTTTGATTAGCCCACTTTTCCCCATGCATTTATTTTCAGAGCACATGGTTGACCCCAAAAGTCCCATTTATTTTCAGACACACATGTATTACATTTACGTTTTCACTAGTGGTCTAGCAGAAGCTTGGTGCTTGCACTCACATTTGTATATTTGTACTATGTAATAATGTGGCATTGTAATTCAGTTGTAATAAAATAAATGGTTGTGCTATTAATTTGACATTGTAATTCCTTTTATTAAGTCCTTTGTAACATTAATGGTTGTGTTATTAATGTCACATTGTAATTCCTTTTATTAAGTCTTTTGTAATTGCAACGTTAAGTGTTACTGTGCATAGTGCTATTAATGGTTATGCTATTAATGTGACATTGTAATTCATTTTATAAAGGCCTTGATGTCAATCTAATCACATTAATGGTTAAAAATAAAATAAAATTAAAACACATGTTTATTATTTATATCATAAATTACTCAACCGTTTGATGAACATTTGATGTATGGTTGTAGACTCAAAATAAGGGAAAAAAGAAAGCTTAATTGCTAGTCCTTTGAGTTTTATAACCATGTGATATGTCGCATTGTCACAGAGTTCTAAATTTTCATAACTACCTGATTCCCTGACTTGGTTCACTTTGTTGAGTAACTTAAGTTCATGCATACATAACCTCTGAGTTACGATGTGTGGATTTAGTCGATGGGTCAGAGATTTCAAAAACTTTGAAACTTTAGACTTTGGTTTTAAGGTTCTAAGTTTCAGTGACCAAGTGACATTATGAACTTATTTGCCTTTCCAGGGTGCTGTCATCTGACATCTCATTGAATGCTATGTATGGAATAAACTTGAGTTGTCTTTTCAGAAATTTCCAAAAGCATGCATGTTTAAAGGCTATCTTTTCGAGGAATGAAATTGAATGTCACATTTAAAGCACGTCCTATATAAAATAACGTCATAAGTGGGTGGAAAAGTTTTACTTAGACATTTATCCTACATTCTAGTTCTTTGTCAAGGCCAATACTTCTCAAGTGAAAACATTCTTTTTATGCAGACTCTTAGCTTGCATTCTCATTCTTTTCCAAGGCCAGTACCTCTCAGAATCTCATGTGAAAACATTCATTATCCATGAATTTGTGGTCATGCAGAGTGAACGTTGGGTCAGTGTAAGGGATATGACACTTAGACCTTTTAAGTTAGAAATTTTTTGGGTGCGCTTAGAGAGGGATGAAAATTCTGAGCTGGATATAAAACTCTTAGAAAGAGGGCTAGCTCATGTTGGAGGGTTTCCAAAAGTTGTGTTGAGTGTGGAACTGATAAGTGCATGTGCGAGAAGGTACATTCTATAGACATGGGACATTAGAGCCATGGACAAAATTGTAAATGCAGAAATTTCTCTTGAAGTTGTTTCCCTCGCGCTAGGGATTCCAAAAAGGGAACCTATAGAAGACATGTCTGTCGCAGTGGTAGGTAAATTTTTCAAAGCGAATAAGGACTAGTGTAAGAACTCCATGGCCAAAACCTGGTTGAAGTCTGAAAAGAAAGGTAAGTTGCAACTGTTGAGTAAACTCAGAAGAGTGCATTTTAAGGGAGAAATTGTAGATGCTATTGCTTTATTGCACTGTGTTGTTGGGAATGCACAAGTTGAGTTATTTGAGGATTGGATGTTTTGGTTTATCTTGATAGTTTGTGATGAGAACATTTTCATTTACTGGGCTGAAGTTATTTGCTTCCATTTGAATGAGCAATTAATTAATTTCCATAATACTGCTACTTTTTGTGTGTTCTTTCCTGACGTACATTGTAGGTAGTTAGAGGTCCTTTTGGCTTAGGTTGGAGCTGCAAGGAACCCTAGCTTCTGATATGCCTATGTATAAATGTTTTCCTCAGTTCACTAAACAATTTGGAATGGGTAATTTTTGTCATGTTAATGATGCATTTTTAATGGAGGTCATAAGGAAGCTAGATGGAAATCTAGAAATGCGCCTTTCCCCTGAATCAATTTCTCTTGTATCAAAATTTGAGAGTTTTTATATCCAATTTGATAAGTTTTCCTATCTAAGAATAGGGCGTTTTGAGAAAGCCCCATTTAAATTACCTCGATATCCTGAAGATTTATTAATATTTCTGGAAGTTTGTTGACAAATGGCCATGGTTAATATTAAGTATACGAACATGGGGAAACAAGGGTATGTCTTCCCATTGGAGACCCCTTCTTTTGTGTGAAAAAAAAACTAGATGGTCAGGGGAGCTGAAGGAATTCTCAAGGAATATAACCTCTAGAATCTGTCTATGAGAGCTAATTTTGACAGTAAGGGTTTTGTGAAGCAAAATCTCTATGGAGGGAGCTTATATCAGCATTACCCATATATTGAATATTTTTGGGAAGATTGTGTTAATGAGAATGAAGTTTTGATAAGATATTATATGAGGCTAATGCTAAAATAGATATAGGCTTTCAGTTTGTCATTTCACATTCTTGAAAATGTAGTTGAGGATTCAACAATCATAGATCCTGCATATGAAAAATTTCCTAATAAATCCCACCCTAGGGTTGATTGGAGCCAAAGTGAAATTTTAGATATGAGGGTACGTGCTGCCCCAGTGCTTAAAAGAACCCAAGACTGTTTGGATGGGAAATGGTGACAAGTTGCTAGTCTTGTTCAAGAGCCTAAGTCATCACAAAGGAATGAACAGGGGTCTATGCAAGCATCTGGTGCAAGTGTATCATTGTGGAAACCCTTTGTGAGGTCCTCTAGTGAAAATTCTCAGCTAGGAGGTGATGGTGATAGGCCAGAAGAAACAATCAAGTTGAAGAGCATCTGTGAACAAGACAGTGTGCTTTCTCCTACCCCTAAGAAGAAGACCAACAAGAAAAACTTGTGGTTGTAGATTCTGAAGATATCTTTAAACAAATTGTTGAAGATAATATCTTTCCTCCTTTGTTTGAATTCCCTCTTCACCTCCAATTAATGCTCTTCAGGAAACTATTAGTGGAAATGAAGATTCTAGTTTGGTAGTAGCCTCCCTAGGATGGATGAAAAAAGCAGTGCAGAAGAAGAGAAAGCATATTCCTACAATGACAGTTGGAGTGGATACAGTTTCAAAGTTACTTAAAGCTCTTCAAAACCTAAGAAAGCCAGGAGGATGTCAAGGATGGTGACTGATGCTACTTTTGGAAATCAAATGTTAGAAATTGTTGAGCCTGTGAAGGATTTAAATGAAGATGAAATAATGAAGGAAGACTACAAAGTCACACATGTTGATATGGGGCCTCCAACGCTGGAAGGTGATGTGTACCATGCCAATTATTCAATCAATACCTTGATTAAAAGAGTGAAAGAACAAAGGAAATAAAATATAAAGCTGGAATCTCAAGTCCTCGCATTGAGTAACTTTATTTCTTTCATGGCCACTCCTCCTACATTTGATGAAGCCTCAAGTTTTAGGTAGAGGGCATCGATGTGCTCACCACAAAGAAAATTAAAAAGAATTTGAGCTATTCCAGAGCTGCTTGTGAGGGGATCGATAAAATATCTCAAGAGGCTATCTTCTTTCTAAATAAATATGTGCTCTTGTACACTTGAGTTGTTAACAAGAGGAAGGAGTTAGTAACAAAACTTCAGCAGCTCAAAAAAGATCAAACTAGTATCTATGTGCTCTCTCAGGAAATGAAAGAATTGAACTCTATGGATCTGAAGATATTAATTGGTGAGAAAATTGTGAATAATCCTAAGGAGATAGACCCTTCCTGTTCTGTTTAATTGGAATGGAAATTGAATGTGTATGATAATCTAGTGAAGGAAATTAATAATAAACTTGATCAATATTATGAAATGTTGGTGGAAGTTAAACAAGATTGTCATATTCTGGGAGTGGAAATTACTAATGAGTTTGATGAAAACATTCTAGATATAAGAGAGATCTCTCTGAAGTTTAGAGAGATATTCAAGAAAGAAATAGCTGATCTTGCTCTAGTGACATGGGAGTCCTTGAAACTCAGTGGAATGGAGATCCACCTGAAGACTTTAAATGTGGAGAAGAGAAAAGATCTCAGATGTTGGTTGAGTCTAAAAATGCTTTGGTCAAATGGAGAACCAGGTTACAGATTACTACAACTCCAGGAAGCAAAAAAATCACTGCAATTGTCACAAAAAAATCACTACAATTGTCACCAAGTACTGGGAATACATGCAAAGAGTAAAGGCACGGGAGGCATTACTGAAGGAGGAGGCAGAAATAATTGAAAGCGAAGGAGTCGGTGCTGGGAATGGGACCACTGTTTAGTTTTAGTTTTTATGTTATTTTCTTTAATTTGGCTCTCTTGATATTTCAAAGACTTTTTATTTTAATTTCTAAAATGGTTGTCTTCAAGAAACCGTTATCAAGACAAAAAAAACTCTATATTTGCCAGTGGATTGTCTATTATTTGAATGATAGATTTTTGGATAGTTTCATTGTTGTGGAATGTTTATCTATGAATAAAGATTTTATGGTGATGGATGTGTAAGGATTTCTCAGTATAATTTAGGTGATTTGGTAGTTTAATCTTTTATTGTTTAAGTTGGGTGGATGCCTTTATAAGTTATTTGTGTTGAACTGTTAGCTTCTATTAGCTTATAACTTATAAGTTATGGATGTTGAACTATTAGCTTTTGTTCAAGGAATGAATTAATAATATTCCTTTCAGTTATTTATCAATGATTGTGTGAATGGAAATGCAATATGAATTTCTAAGTAGTGTGATAAGTGTTGTTCTTTAAAAATGATGCAGAATCACATATCAAATTCAATACCATGGAATACAATATAAAATTTTTGGCTTTTCCTAACCTTAGTTGCTAGTCCTCAGAGTTTTATAACCTTGTCACAGAGTTCTAAATTTCATAACTTCTCAATTCCATGACTTGGTTGATGGTTCACTTTGTTAAGTTGCAAGTCTTTCTTGGTCATCTTTCTACTCGATGGGTCGGAGGTTTTGAAAACTTCAAAACTTCAGAGTTTGGTTCTAAGGTTCACTTTATTGAAGCAAGAATGGGAAAGAGATAAAGAAAACTTATTATTATAACTAATAACACTATGAATAAATGATCACTCACCTTTAAGTCTATGTTTTCGGCTTTTGTTGACTTCTGAATCGAGAAGTAGAACCTCAAAACCGAACAAAATGTGTAAGAATAAATGACACTTTCGATTGTATTTATATCAATCCATGATTCCATATTTGGTGAATTCCATGAGATTTTTAAATGGTATATTAAAAATTTGGTGAATCTCGCATGCTTATACAACGATACATTGTAATTTTCAAGGCAAAATGTGTCCTCAAATGTAATTATTTTTTAATGTTATTGGCGAAATAGGTCCTCATGAGCAACTATTTATAAATTTTAATTGGTGAAATGGGTCTTCACAAGCAACTATTTGTAAATTTTAATTGGAAAAATGGGTTTTGATACAATGTTGTTTTAATAGTATTCACGAATATGTAGGTGTTTTATTAAATGCTTTCAAGATTCCAGGCAAAAATATTAGTCGGTCCAATTGAAACACGTAGTTTGACAATGGTGAATTTGTTGCTTGAATATGCCTCATAAAAAACTTCATTGGCGAATGGACATGCATTGGACCTATAGTTCATAAAATCCGGTCAATTTGGACACCCTATTGGGTGAGAGAAATTCACCAATTTCGTCTTGGCCAATTCTTAGAATTCACCAATTGGTGAAGATTCGCCACTAAAGGTTACCCTGATTAACTTGCTCAACAGACCAAGTAAATGCGAAGTGACGTGTAATGCAAGTTGGTTAGTGGAGGAAATGAAGGAGGAGGTGAGTGTTTAATGCTCTAAACTATTGGTAGAGGGTGGTGAAGTTGTCATCTACACGTGACCATATGATCTACTGTATGTAGATGTACTCACTAATTAAGGAGGTGGGTGGGCTCCACTTTCGAGTGGAGGAAAAAATCAGCCATTTTTGGACATGTCGGCATAAAATGTGCTTGACAGGTGGTGGGGTGATCATTTAAAAAAAAACATAATATGGGTTGATGCACAAGTGGTAGGGTGACGTGGTGGGATAATTTTTAATTTTTTAGGTCCATGTGGACTTGCAAAGTTGACCCGCCCTACTTTGGGCCCCTTTCCCCCAATACTCAAATGGGAAACATAAATTTACTTTGATGAAGTGGATCCATTTCTCTCCAAATAGTGAAGTATTTATAGGAGAGAAAATGAGAAATCAATGGTCAAGATGAAAAGGAGGGTGAAACACGGATCAAGGATTCTCATTAATGGATGAGAATCAAATATCACATGGATCAAGGAAAGCATCAATGGATGAGAATGATTCAAACAAAGACACTTTGTAACAACTTTGAAAGTTCGTTACAAAGTTTGTTAGGAAAGAATATTTCATTTTTGGAGCCAAATAAAAGAATATTCCTTTGGAATATTCCCTATGCAAGTGGATGGGTGAGGAAAATTAGCAATTAGTAATTAAAACTAAGTTTTAATTGTGCAAGATGAGGAATAATAGGATGCTTATTAAATAATTAGTTTATTTAATGAAAGGGGATGTAAATGACATTTAATTAAATAATTTAGGATTATTTAATTAAATGAAAGGACTTAGGGGGCTTAAATTAAATAATTTGATTTATTAAATTAAACAAGGTGAGAGGTGAAGGTGAAAGGGGGTGAATTAACCTAATTAAAACAATCAGATTAATAGATGAAAATGATGCATTTAATTAAATAAATAGGCTTATTTAATCAAATAGGTGAAAAGAAGGTGAAATTCAGGACAAAACAATGTTACTGATGAAATTCAAGTGTGTCGTATCATCCAAGAAATTTGTAAGTGTCTACAAAAACAAGAGGTGTAATATAGTTAGATTTTAATCTTTACCAATAAACATTTCCTTAGCTAAAACCTTGGATTGGGTCTTGCAATCATGTTAGATAACATATAATTCTACCAATTATTCAATGAGTTATGGTACACATTGTAAGAGAGGGGGACCGACTACATCAAGGCCCTAGGTCACAGAGAGACAAGATCAGAAGGATGCCCTAACTTACCTCACTCTAAATGAATTTTTTGGAGGGACAAGAATGATGAGGACTATAAGGTCCTGTAACCACTCTTCAAACCTGAAATCTAAAGTAGTGATAGGTAAGCCAATTTTTGGGTTCAACATTGTACCTCAGGTAGCTCTCTGTCTGAGGACAAAAGTGCAGTTATGGGATGACAGTGTGACATGCTGGCATCTCTCAGTTCCGTTGGTGTTCGTATGAATAGAGGACCAAAAACACAATATGAACCACCAGAAAATAAGCTGACGTCCTAGCTAGTCACTTCCAAGGGAATAAAACATAACTATGAAGTAGGAAAGACACAAATGAATATGATAAAATAAGTATATGAAGGCTAAGGTGACAAAGCTAATCTCATAAAGATGCTCATTTTCCAGCTAGCTCCAAATGCACGTCCACCTACACACAAGAAAGAGGGGAAATTGTTGGGGGTTGTATAGGGGTTTGCCTCAGTTAGACCCATGTTTCGGTGTTTCCACCTCCATGGAAAACCAAGATAACAACGATAGAGAAATGTATGATACATAAGTAAAGAAAGAGAACACACGAATAACACTACAAAACAATATACTACTCAACCAAATCGTAAAGGAGAGGAGTGAAAACATTACCACCTCCACAAGAGCTCATTAGCCAATGATAGAGAAAGAGAGCTTGAAAAATCACCATAGCCTCGACTATGATGAAGGGAGGTGTTTCAAAACCTCAAGCCCCTGTTGCAATGGCTTGCTTCACACTTGCTTGATGAAGTTGATAGAGTGTTGTTGCTACAATGGAGTGTTGGAGTGCTATTGAGAGTGAAAATGAAGGCTGAGAATACAAGGTGAGTTGAATGCTTAGAGGGTGCCAAAGAAGATTGAGTTGCATGAAGAATGAATCTTTTTGAAGGTGAAGTGAGGATAATAAGGAATTTTTGGGGTCGGTTGGTCGAAGAGGGATGTTACAAACTGACCCCAATGGGAAGTGTAACACCTCTGCCAACTTTAGACGAAGGAATCTGTCACAGACGTAAGTGCACCACACGAACGTTTACGCACCATGTAGGTGTCCCTGACAAATATTCCTCCACTGACACAACAAACAGATTCCAAGTGGAAGGAAATTAGTAGGTTGATGTGGAATTTTTCCTTCAGATTTGGTCTTCAAAGGTGAGGAAGTGTAAAAGGGGAATTTGTGTAAGGGGTGCAAATTTTCTCCTATACATTTTTCCCCCACTTTAGCGAGCATGAATACTGACGAGTGCTTCAGTAAAGTAGATTGAAAAGGTGTAGGTGAACCAAATATTTTTGGGATGTGGAGGCTCTCTTACACTTCTAGGGTTTTGCACCTACAAGGAGAGAAGAATCCCAAAAACCTGGATTGCTCACTCAAGAATATTCCCTTGAGATTCCAATGTAAACATGATTAAAATCTATATAAGGGGAAAGTCCTAGATGCAAAGAAATAATAAAAGATATTGATTATGAATGCAAAACTAAGAAAATGCACTATGTTTGAAAACATGTAGTGATATGCAAAATGAACTAAAAATGCAAACAAACTGTAACAAAAATTAATGAAACCGAAGAGGTGCACTTGGAAACTAGAAAGTGATGTAGAGGAGCTCTGGAATCCTACAGAGTTCACTATTGAATCCCACTAGGACTCATACACCAAGCTAGGCGACTTAGTCTTATTTCAGGGAAATTTTGTCAGAACGAGTTTCAAACAAAAGGGTAATCCAAATTGCAAAACCCACTTTTTAGGCTTGGAAGTGGGACTAATACACCACTGATTGCAACTTAGTTCACTTCCAAAATTTAGGAAATTCAAAAGTGAAATCTGTAGCTCTTGGTCTGCAATTCAACTCCTAATATGTTTTTAGATCCGAAACTGTAGAATCTAACTTGTAGGTGTTCTCCAAGCTTCTTTTAGGGATTTGACCACTTTGAAAGACTTTGATGATTTGTTAAAAACTTTTCACACCTTTCTCTTTGAAAAATATGCACACAAGACCTGCAAAACACATGCAAAGAGGGGAAAAAGTGTTAAGGGTTAGTGAATAGGGGTTTGCCTTGGTCAAACCTTGGTTTGGTAATTAAACCCTTGAAAATGAAATGAAATGAAATGATAATGATGAATGAACAACATGCAATGCTACAACTCACCAAACCTTTGAAGTAGAAATCTAAAGACATGCAAGTAGAAGCTCCAATGGATGTAGACTTGAAAATGCCTAAAATGCTAAAGTGAATGCTTGATAATTGATGGAATGCTTGAGTGACTGAATGAGTGAAGTAATGAATGAATGGGGTTGAGAGAGGGAAAACCCTATATTTATACTTGATTATACAAAATTTCTTGAAAATACCACATCACAGGCCGACCTCAAGCCTTAGAGAATAATATCCCGCCAGAATTTTGAAATAATTTTATTTTTTGAGCCAAATTGGACTTATTTTCCCCTAGTGGCGAATGGGTCCCACTTAGACATTTTAAGTGGGTGTCAGAAATTAAGATGTATTAAATGATGTTTAACGAGACTATTCTCAAAAACACACTTAAATAAGGCTTGTAAGTGTATAATGGGGCCAATTAATCATAAGAAAGGGTCAAATTATTGATGAAAAGCCTAGAAAAGCATGAAAGTTTGTTACAACACTCTACAACACTTTGAAATAAGGCTTGGTAAGTGATAGAAAGAGGTTGTTTAAGTGAAATATATTAATAAGGCCCTAGAAAAGTGTGAAAATGTATTACAACACTTCATAACACTTTTGCAAGACATCATAAAGTTCTTATTGATTCACAAGGGTCCAAGACCTAATGTGAATGTGTTGACCACATTACAACATTTAATCAAGGAAAAGCTAGGCCAACAACCATAAGAAAGACCCAAATGAGTGTGAAAATGTCCAAAGATACATTTTTCTATGCTACATTTAGCCCCCACTTTAGTGAGAGAATGAACCTGCTTCAAACTCACACCAAAGTAGCCAAAAATGCACATCAAGAGGGATCCAAATGCACCCATGTTGGAAAGATGAGACAACAACAATCAAGAGGGGTGATCAAGCCCCCAGGATCAAGATCCCATGGCAAACCAACCATAAGCACAAAGGAACACACATGAAAAAGAATTAAAGGGAGAGAAGGAGAAGGAAAAAGAGAATTAGATCAAGCTTTGATTGTTTTTCCATCCTATCATGGATCATATCTAGGTTGTTTGTATAGAAAATGCATACTCACTTTGAGGCGACGAAACTCATGGTTGTCCACCAGGTGAGAAGGCCCAAAAAGGTGAGAAACATACACTCATGGTTGGAATGCACTCACACACACGTAGGTGGCTATGGGGAAAGTCATGCCTCAGAATGGGCTTCCTGCTCAACCATACCAAAGTTATACTTCTTGATAACTTTAATAAGGTGCCACAAAAGAAAATGACTTTTCGAGCTTCATGAGACAAGAAAAACTTCATATGCTTGGAGCTCATGAATAAACGTGATGGCTCCATAGGCATGCAAGTTGTGTTATGCAAGGTGGCCATATAAAAAATGCAACATGCAACATGCAAAGGATGTTCAAAGGAGTCTTTCTTAGTTCATGTGAGGTCTTAACTTAGGGAACATTGTGTCTAATGTCTCCAAGAGAGGACCGTCAAAGAATAGCAAATTTGCAACTTAAGGGATGCAGTGTGTCATCAAGCCACTAAGAGGAATGTAATATGCTAAGATAGATCATGGTCATGAAGGAAATCACACCAAATGTAATCCACAAAGTGACAAATGCATTGTATGAAGTAAGAAGGATGCATTAAGAACCAAGAAAAAGGAAAAATGCAAAATAAATAATGCCAATGTATGCCCTCAATTTAAAGAAATTGCTACACATCGTTCTATGAGAAATTACTTTAAAGTAGCAAATGAAAATTAATACAAGAAAGAAGATATGAGAGCCAACTTGGAAAGCCCTATGCCAAGTCATATGTTTTTGAGTAAAGATGTGTCATGTGAAGGAAAGGAAAAAGAAAAGGAAGGGGTTGCCCCCAAAATCAAAACACCAAACACATAAGGGATCTATGGATTTGGGGTTAGTATGTTCTTTGCTACAATGTTGTTTAGAGAGCTCAAAACTATCATCATTACCCAAATACACATAGAATTGGAAGAGTGACACAAAGAGTGAAAAAAAAGAAAAAGAAAGAACCTTTTGGGTCAACATGGAAGAGACATAGGGTGTCTTGACGCTTTGCATCACCCCCAAAAGGAAAACACAAGTGAAATGAAAAAGAAGAGGAAAATATTTTGGGTCAACATGAAGGAAACATGAATGTCTCAATGCCTTGCATCATCCCCAAAAGGAAAACACAAGAAAAAGACAAAAGAAAAGGAAAAGAAAAATAAAAAGGCCTTTTTGGTCAACATGAAAGAGACATGAATGTCTCAATGCCTCACATCATCCCCAAAAGGAAAACACAAGACAAAGACAAAAGAAAAGGCCAAAAGTAATGTACGACATAGAGAAGAATGTCACAAAGAGAGAGAACATCAAACAAAACATCACGAGGGATCACATTACACACATGCAATCAAACAAAGGAAAAAGAAAGAATAAAATGCATAAGGCTAGTAAGGAAAATGTCAGTCAGCCATCCAACAAGTCATTTTACTCCTAGTCATGTTCATGATATGCCAAGGGTGGGAAACTAGCCAAAGGGACAAGAGAAAGTGCTGAACTAGGGGAAGCACCAGGTTCTACACTCGTTGGAGGAGATTTCTCGTTTAAGTTCATCATAGAGGAAAATAATGTGTTCAAATCATTATGCACCTCTTCGTCAATTTTGGCAATCTCATCATCGTCATCCAGGTTAATCATAATAGGAGGATGAATGATAATGTGTAATGAAGAGTGTGACTCTTGTTGTGATTGTTGTATGGGATCATTTTGTTGTGATTGGGGAGGAGGGTCATCATGCATTGCTTTTGTCAAGTATGGATTTTGATTTTCTTTGTTTACTTCTTCATGTAACTTGCGAGCAAGGGCACGATGTCTACGCCTACGCTCCCTAGCTCCTCTATTTCTTTTAGTTTTTTTGTCAAGTTATGTTTGCAAAGGAGTGGGTTGATCAACCATAGTTTTATTTTCTTTCCTAAGGGGAGGAACAAAAGGAACCATGGAAGGTTGGTCATCCACTTTCTCTTTTGCTTTGTAAACTTTATTTATTCAAGGAGGCATGATGAAGTTGCTTTCATTGTCTCTTAGTCTTTTGGATGATGTTAGGGAAGTTTCTAGTGTTGGTTTGTCTTGGCTGTTTGGATCTTGTTCGGGTTGAAGCATGGTTTTGTCGAGGATAGGAGTGTTGGAAGTGGATGGGGACATGTTGCAGAGAGACAATTTTGCTATCTTTGCTTTGAATTTTTGGTAAGTTATGAAAAAGAAATCTTATTGAGGCATTATAGGTTCCATGGGCTTAGGCCAAAGGGCTTCTAAGGAAAATTTTCCTTTGCAAGACAATGGGTTAAAGACGCTATGGTGGACAGTTGTTGGTATATGGAGCCTAATCAGACTTAGAGGTTAAATTTTTCCCACTTTTATATTTGCGTTTTCCCCCCAAATTATTTAATGAGGGTTTGGGGGAAGCATCCCTTGCGGGGTCCAAGGGCAGCACCCTTGGTGTGCTCCCTATCACGCTACATGGCAAGGTCAAGGGGCAATGCCCCCACGGGGGCTCGAGGGCAGCACCCCCGAAACCTTTCATGATTTTTATTATTTTATAAAGGCTTTGAGAGTTAATTTTTTCTATTGGATGACATAAAAACCCCATTTTGTAATTGACATAAATCCTGATAAAAGGCTAAGGGTTAGGGTTTCCATTGATTTTGTATTGTAGCATTTGCAACGGTATTGAGTTGCAAGGGATTACTGGTTGTAATCGGTTTGATTTGCTAGATAATAATATTGGACTCTCTGTTGGTGGATGTAGCCCGAGTTTGGGTGAACCACATTAAATATTGTCTCTCGCTGTTATTATTTGTGTTTTTCATTCCTCTATTTAATCTTTATTTGCATTTAATTGATATTTTTTGCATACAATTCCTAACAACAGTGAATATTTCATTGTCAAATGGAAACTTTAAGCATTTGTGTATAACTAAAGGGACAACTTTCATTGAGTGAATCCATAGATGGCCTAGCCATAAATGAAATTGGTCCAATTGCGAGATGATGGAGAATGTGACATCTAATTTTTTGGGTCCTAATTGTAATGGAAGGATGATCGATCCTATCATGGGGCAAGCAAAACCATTGTCTGTCTTGATCCATGCTTTCAATTTATCATAACCATCTTGATAAAGGTCATGTAATGCCAAAAATTCCTCAGTGATCACGTTCTCTCCACAGGCGGGATCTATTAGTATCCCATTAGTGGGCTTGTCATAGATGACCAGCTATGTAGAGAGGACCATCGGGTAGATTTTTAATTATATTTGTTACTAATTTTTCACCACAACTCAAATTGGTAGAGCTGATTAAATTAAGTTCATTTTAAGGTGAAAAAATTTCAATTCATTTCTAAATTTGCTTAAATCATTGCATGTATTGTAGTTTAAAAGAATTATTCAGTTTAAATGTGCAATGTGTTTACAGTTAAAGAACACATTTATATTTCCATTCAATATTTACAACATAGAAAAGATTGCATGAGATACAAAGGATAGTGCTTTCATTATGTATTGACTTATCCATTCCATAATGTTTCATACATTTTTGCAAAAGAGATAAACAAAATTGAACAAGAATGCATAAATGTTGTTTTCATATTCATTGGAAGGAAAAGAGAGATCAAGTGTCCCACACAAGCCGTGGGAGTAGCTGATTCAACATAACATAAGGAATGTACTATGCTATTGAAGATAAAGGAAAGAAAGAAACACATAAGAAGAAACACAACCATCATTGCCTAAGGTGTCTTCAAGTTGTCTTCGTTGTTGCTTATCCCTCCTTGCTCCTGGTCTTCAAGTGAACCTATAAATGATTGAGAAAGTTTTGTTAGAGATTCGATTATGAATCCCCCTATATAATCTATCAACAACAATATAGTACATTTCTTTTCATGCATAGAATTAGTTGAGAAAATATCAGAAGTGTGCAAGGGAACACAAAAGATGAAACATCACAAGAACATTGAACTTATTTGTTTTTTTTTTTATCTAACATGTTTGTTCACTGTGTAGGTATAGGAAAAGTCATGTTTCTGATCTATTTTGATGACATAATAGCATGTGGTGTGAAAATGGGCTCCCACAAGGGTTGAGCCCAACATGCTGCCCCTTGACTGCAAGTGGGGCTTTGAGAAAAGAAATACATTCACATTGTTTAAAATGAAACATCCAACTGAAGGAGAAGTCCACAAAAGAAATGCAAGAGAGGTTGATTCATTACCCATATATGACCATCAAATTCAAAATGCAAAATGAAAATGAAGATCACAAATGAGCAAGGAATCTTCCTCGAATTCTCAAAATATGTAGAACATGAATTAATTGCACTATCTTTCATTACATATTTATGCTTGCATACAAATAGGTCATGTACAAGTGTTGTTACAACATTATATTTCTTCCATGCTTCGTAACATGTTATTCACATTGATAGGGTAGCAAGTGATACATTGTCATGGTGTGATAGTGAACATGCATACACAATGAAAGTGTACAAATCAAGAGTAACAATTGAAGAAATTGGAGAAGCTTCAAGAAATCATCATCAGAGTGTTACTTATTTCAAAATATTCTATGAATTAAGGATCAAGATTCATAGCAACTATAGCTACCCAAGAGAGATAAAAGTGCAAGGAGACTTTGGTTCTGTTAAGCAATGGAAGTACAAATAGTTGCAAATGAACTATGGAAGCCAAGATATGGAAGGGAAAGGAGCCAATGCATAAAAGATTTGAGGGTGCACATTCTAAAAGAGACAATTTTGGCATGTGGAACATCACTGAAGTAAAATGAAACACAAAACTCAAGTTCTGTTTCAACATTATGATGCTACAGTCATAGAGGAGAATCTCATTACATTGTTCTATGCTTACAAGATGAATGAAATAGTGGTAAAGATTGAAATTTTGAAGTACATTTTCTGAATGCAATAGAGTTTCAACCTACAGTATCAAAGCCTCAAAGTGCTTGAAAATGGACGGAAACAAATAACAATGGAAGTGTCATGGTTTGAAGATACATTATGTTGTCCTAATGCAAGCATTGTAGGTAATGAATGAACATGAAATGAAGGCATCATCATTAGCACTACATTTTGGAAACAGAGAAGACTAATGCTATAATGGAGTTGTATTGATTCTTTTGAAAATAAATAATGCAAAGAAATTAGTTTCCTTCATTAAAAGTGTTGCGAAGAATAGTGATCTGGGTTGTCAAAACATACAGGGTACGAAGTGAAAGTTTTCATTTTGGGAAGAAACAAGGTGAAGCTACAGTTGCTTATGTGAAGGAAATGAGACCATTTTTGTTCTTCTAGAACAATGATAAAATGCTATGATAGAGCTAGTGTTTCAAATAGAAAATGAACAATAGTGATTTTCCATTCAAAAAATGTGAAACCTTGAAAGTCTAAAGCCTCGACCTTTCTTGGAGAAGCATTTGTTTTGGTTTTCATTTAGAAAAAATGGGTGAACAATGTTACATTTTGCATATTTAGAAAATGGAGAAGAGACCTAAGATGCATCGAAACCCAGTTGGTGCTCTCATGGTCATGGCCTGAGAGAAGAATCTCTCTTCACAGAAGCACAAAACCCAATTGGGGTTTGTCCCAAAAAGTTCAAATGCAGAAGAGATGGAAGGGTTTGAGCCTAAGAATGCAAGTGTTAGATCCCTCAAAAATGTAAGCAACATGGAAAATGGTTGTGGCCATTAAGGGGTTTCAAACCTAGAAAATAGTAAACAAATGCATAAAGTTCTTTCTATCATAAGTTTCTTTGATCTTCTATCATGGATCGAGCTCAAATAGAGATAATTTTTTTCAAAGAAAAGAAGAAAATACAGGTGATGGAATACAAGTGGGTTCTCATGGTCGTGGCCTGAGAACATAGTTTTTCTCTACAAATGTCAAAAAACCACTTAGGGTTTGTACAAGAAATCAAAACACATAATTAAATAATTTTTTTCAAGCTATCTAAGTCATGGCCTTCATGAAAATAACACGCAAAATTCCATTCATTCCTCCAACAACAAAAGAAATCTCCATTATTTTGTTCAAAGAATGCTTGAATCAAGCTTATTTAAGAGGGAAATGCACACGATTGAGAGCATAGAAACTTACCCAAGTTTTTGTGTGAAGAGAAACCCATCAAAGCCCATGGGTATGTATTTCAAATACCCTAGATGGAGGTTTCCATGGTGGCCCAAGACAAGGAGAACAATCAACAGAGAAACAAGGCACGAAAGATGAGTTAGAAAGCTACAAAAGTCGTAGCCTAGAGGCCTCAAAACCCTATGAAATGGAATGGAAATTTCATAAAATGATGAAAGAACAACTTACCATTGAGTTGCAAAAGGGATTCGACACAAAGCAAGGAGGAATCAACAAGAAAATTCAGAAAAATGGACACAACCCCTAGTTTCCATGGTAGCTCGAACAAAGCCTTTTTTCTCCAAGTCAGGCGATGCAAATGATGAGAGATTGGTGTTAGTTTTGATGTTAGGGTTTCCCAATTCCCTAATTTGAATGTGATATTTTAGCACATTCAATTAAAAAATCAAATGCCTCTATTAATGCCTTGTTAAAAATATTATGCCTAGGTCGAACCATGCCTTAGGCTATTTTCCTTGATTTTTAAAGAAAATCAAATGACCTCATACCTTACTTTTATGATTTTATGAGAAAATCATATGCACTTTGGCCCCTTATTACTAGGTTGAGCTATTCATATGCCTTAGTAATTTTATGGTATGTAGCCCATGGTCACATTTTTTTTATTTTTTATAGAAAAATAAAATACAATAGGAGCCTTTGCATATTAATTTTGTGCTTTGCAAAGTATCAATTTTTACCCAAATTGCAAAAAAATAGAACAATTAGAGTCAAATTGTGTCAAATCAAATGTAATAGGGGACTTTTTATTTTGAATTTCTGAAACTAAAAATGTCATAAAACAACATTAAGGTAATGTTTCTATAAATTACGTTAATGTCTTTTATTGTTTTAAATGCAGTTAGTGTACTTGATTCCTCATTGAAACCTTCTATTTTTGAGTTGAGTTCTTGGGTGAATTTGGAAAGGGGCAAGCAAACTAAACTTTCTAATTTCAGTTTTGAGAAATTTGGACTTGATTTTTTGGATTTTTTGGATCAACCTCTTGAAGATAGAAAGTTTCCATTTTTCTCATGCAGTTTGGAACAATTTTGGATACTATTTTTCAAGATTTTCTAAGGAGCTCGAAAATGGATCTGAATTGCTAATTTTGAGATGCATATGAATTTTCTTTTTCTATTTTCATTATTGGAGGCACTTGGAAGATATAAGTTTGGAGAAAATTTTGATTTTCTCAATTTAGATTGTCATTTCTTGCTCTCCTACTCAGTTAAAAAGTCTTGCAAACATTTTCTTGTACTCATATTTTGAGCTTGGCATTCCATTTCAATAAAATAGCAGGACTTCCTTTCTCATTTTCTTGTCTCAAATTTACAATACCAATTTGATGTAAACTGTGATTCAAATACAAAATCCTCTTCATGTCTTGTTATTGTGAGTTTGTATACAAGGGTCTCATATAATTTAGGTTGTATTTTGTGTTTTTTTAGTGAACCTCTATGAAAATCACTATTGGACTATATGCTTCTAGGGTGGGATTGTGAGAGTTTTAGTTTTGAGAGATTGTTGAGAGTAGAATTGCTGGTGAATCATCTTAGGTTTTAGGATCTCAGTTTTAGCCTTTTCCTTATAATCCTATCCTCTAAAAGTCTTTTAGATTAGGTGATTTACTAGGGGAACCAACCCACTCGGAGATTCACTCTCACTTACAGATTACCCACAATTTGAGAGTATTTCCATGTTACAATAGGATAGGCAAGTCTAACTTGGCTAAGGGTGTAATCCTCATTGTCAACAGTTTTTGGCATGCCCGGTAGGACTTTAAAATATTTTTTTAGAGTTGTTTTCAAATTTGCAAGCTGCTTTATGGTATATGCAGTAGTATTTTTAAGCCTCTAGAGGTTTCAAATATACCTGACAACTCCAATCTCTGGTTTTAGTTGTAGATTTAGTGCGAATAGCATATGAGAAAGATTCAAAAAAGATCAAGTCCTACTCCATTTGAATTCTTGGAACTCTCTGCACCAAGAAGGAGGTGTAGGACATCAAGGAGGATTTTTTGTTCAACAAGGAGGGAAAAATCTACACCTCCCAATCTAGGTCCTGTAGTTTCTGTGAAGAAGAACCCAATTCCTATATCACAAGCACTGCCAATGGCAAGGCAGTTTTCCTTCACACCGTTTAATGGGGGAAACCCATTGTTGTTGGCCCAAAACGATGACATTTCGATTGTTGCACTTAAGGGTTTGTCATATTTCATTGGTGAAGATCAGACCACTCCCATTGAACATATTTGGGATGTGGCAACCATATGCTTAGTAAACAATGTGACAAAAGAAAATATTGCTTTAAGACTGTTGGTTGCATCATTGAAAGGGAAATCCCTTCAATGGTCTAGAGGGCTTCCGGCCAATTCTATTGCAACGTGGGACCAACTTGATGATGGCTTACATCGGCAGGTCATGGATAAATCAAATCACCTATCTTTGTTGGAGCAATTGAGCACCATCAAAAGGGCTCCCCATGAACACATGGCAGATTTCAACTACCAGTTCCAGAGAACTTGGGACAAAATCCCTTTGACAATTAAACCCTCACCCGATCATGCTTTCCTATTCTTTCTTAAATCTCTAAACAATGAAATTTCAGTCATGATATAGTCCATGGGAGGGTTTACATTGCCTAATGCCTTTGATATTGCAATAAGGGCAGAAAATTTCCTCATACAAGCTGGGAAAATAGCCCCAAGGCCACCTATTCCTATCTTCCCCGAAATACAACCACCTATTCCCATGAATTTACCACCTATAGCTATTGTACCACCAATTCCAGTGATAGGTTACCAAGCTGCAACCCAAGAAAATGTTATCTCAGACCCGACTAAAGAGATTCAAGAGCTAAAGGGTATGTTGTAATCTTTCAGCAAAACTGTTAGTAATGAATTTGTGAGCCTTAAGAAGCAAGTTGGATAGGAACATAGGCTTTACCAAGCCCCTTATCAACAAAACCAACCAAGTAGGCCACCCTTCCAAAATGATTTCAAGGGTCTAAAGAGTAATTTTAATGTTAAGCCTTTCCATCTCTACAACAACAATGCTGCTAGTTCTTCAAAAGAACTTGTAACACAAAATAACATGGCACAAGAATGTGACTGGTGCTACCCATGCAACCAACCACACAATAAAGATACATGCATGAATGGGATGAAGAACCAAGCTCTTATGGTGCAAAACAATTATGCTGGTTCAGAGAATTTTTCAAATAAGAATGTGGAGCAACAAGGTAACTCTGAGTTGCCTTGATGAATTGGTAGAGAATTGAATTCTATGGAGTAAATCATTTTCAAGGTAAAAACTAGCAAGGTTTTCCAGTTTCATCCAACATAAGGTCAATAAAGAGAGTTGTAGTTTTGGAGCAACAAGCTACATATGTTCAATAAGATACTAAGGATAAAGTTCATTATATTTCACCTCAAGTTGGCCCCACAACATAACCAAAGGTGCAGATTCTACAAAGAGGGCAAGAAAAGGTAAATGATGTTGTTGCTTCTAAAGGACAACAAAAGGTGAGCTTCGTTTCCTTTAATGTAGTTGAACACCTTAAAAATGCTACAATTATCATGTCTATTATGGATGCTTTACATATTCTAGGTCAAAAGAGTCTATTACAAGATGCTTTAGTTGAACTTTCAATTTTGGATACTAATAATCTAGAAAAGAATATGGTTGTACTTGCAAACGACCTAGAAATCAAGAGTGGGAAGCAAACTAAAGAAGTGAAGCCTCCTCCATTCTATTTGAGCCTCATTATTGGAGATAAGATTTTTCACAATTGTATGATAGACTCAGGTGCTAGTAGTTCAATCATGCCCAAGAGTCTAGCTGACAAGTTAGGTCTAGTTTATGAGCCTTTTTCAAAAGGAGTAGTGCAGCTTGATGATTCTATTGTTCAAAAAACTAGAATTATTAAAAACTTGGCTCTTAAATTGCATGCTTGTCCTAACTTTTTTGTTTCCCAAGATATCCATGTCATTGAATTACCCCCTCATTTTGCTATTTGCTTCTCATGAGATTTCACTGCTAAGTTGGGTGGGATTTTATCTGCTAATTGGTCCCATTTTTTTTCAGAACCAGGTATGGCACCCAAGTGACCATTAAGTTTGAACCGTTAGCTAAATACCACATTGATCCATACATTCCTAACCCTATAAATTATAACATGTATGCCACTAATTGGTTGGAGAGTCAATCTATGACCTTAGACCCCAACACACCCAATGAAGAGGTAAACTTGGATGAGTGGGATGTTGAAAATCATGATCTTGACCCTTTCAGCCACACTAATGAGGTAGGGTTAAGCATCTATGTAATCCATGAACCTGATGCAACAATTCCTAATCTGGTCAAGGATAAAAGTGAGCACTTAGATGATGACACAAGGTTTTTGAGAGATGAAGAAGTTGTCAAAGAATGAAAGGACCTGATTTTTGACAATCAAGTTTTGAATCAAGAGGAAGATCTCAAGGAAGATGAAGAATCTATTAAAGAATGGATGGAATTTCTTTTTGAGAATGAAGCTTTGGATCAAGAAGAAGGCCTCAAAGAATATAGGGAAGTTGACCAAGAATGGATAGAAGTGTAGTTTGATAATCAAACTTTGGATCAGGAAGAGGTTTTCAAAGAGCCTGAAAGACTCATTGAAGGCTACCATGAGAAAATAAATAGTTCCTTTTCATTCAACATCCAAGAGGAGGGTAAGGAGAGTCTGTTTTTGGAGAATTTCAAGTTTTTTGCCAAAATTTTTGAGGATGTGGAGGAAATCAGTGTTGCACCACAATTCCCAACTGATTGGTTAGATGAACTTCCCAATTTTGAAGATGAGATTCAAAGAAGTATATGTACATGTTGGGATCAATTCCAATTGATGAAAAAAAATTCTATGAAAGACATTTGGACAAAATCTTGTTCCAAAAAGCTAACATTCAGTTGTATGAAGAACTAAACAACATGATAGAGGATTTTGTGAAACAAAGCCTAGAGATTTCATCAGTGGAGATTTAGTGATAAAATGGGATGAACACAATGATGCAATTTGGGATGGGCCATATGTGATAACAAAGTGAAAAGAACACAACTCATTTCAACTTGCTAGGTTAAGTGGGGAGGTGCTTCTGATACTAGTTCATGGGATCCACCTAAACATTGCTTCTGAGGTTAAAATATACTCTTGTACTATAGTAGAATAGTTTTGATGCTAATAAGTGCTTGAAGCACATTTCATTTCAGTTGTTTTCTTTCCATAAGTGCTGCTACACATTATTTTTTGGCCACCAAGGCCTTTTAGTTTGCTTCAGTTTGGTTTGGTTTTATTTTCTGCTACTTGGAGTGTTGCAAGTTTTAGTTTCCATAATTTTTTGAGTTTTGGAGGAGCAAATTTGAATATGTTCCCAATGGATTTGATCAAGGCATCTAGTCTAATGCTTAGTAGGCAAGCATTTAGCAGAAATCACCAAGAATGTTACCAATTTTTCACCACAACTCAAAATGGAAGAGCTGATTAAATTAAGTTCATTTTAAGGTGAAATTTTTTCAATTCATTTCTAAATTTCCTTAAATCATTGCATGTATTGCAGTTTAAAAGAATTATTCAATTTAAATGTGCAATGCATTTTTATTTAAAGAGAGCATTCAGATTTCCATTCAATGTTTACAGAATAGAAAAGATTGCATGAGATACAAAGGATAGTGCTTTGATTTTGTATTGATTTATCCATTCCATAATTTTTCATACATTTTGCAAAAGAGATAAACAAAATTGAACGAGAATGCATAAATGCTATTTTCATATTCATTGGAAGGAAAAGAGAGATCAAGTGTCCCACACAAGCCATGGGAGTAGCTAGGTCAACATAACACAAGGAATGTACTATGCTACTGAAGATAAAGGAAAGAAAGAAATACATAAGAAGAAACATAGCCATCATTCCCTAAGGAATCTGTAAATTGGATTCATTGTTTCTTATCCCTCCTTGCTCCTATTCTTCAAGTGAACCTATAGATGATTGAGAAAGTTTTGTTAGAGCTCCAATTATGAATCCTCCTATATGATCTATCAACAACAATATAGTACATTGCTTGTGGTGCATTGAATTAGTTGAGAAAATATTAGAAGTGTGCAAGGGAACAAAAAAGATGAAACATCATAGGAACATTGAACATTTTTTTTTTTTAATCTAACATGTTTGTTCATTGTGTAGGTATAGGAAAATTCATGTTACTAATCTATTTTAAAGATGTAATAGCATGTGGTGTGAAAATGGGATCCCACAAGGGTTGAGCCCAACATGCTACCCCTTGACTGCAAGTGGGGTTTTGAGAAAAGAAATACATTCACAGTGTTCAAAATGAAACATTCAACTAAAGGAGAAGTCCAAAAAAGCAATACAAGAGAGGTTTATTCATTACCCATACATGACCATCAAATTCAAAATCCAAAATGAAAATGAAGATCACAGATGAGCAAGGAATCTTCCTCGAATTCTCAAAATATATAGAATAAGAATTAATTGCACTATCTTTCATTACATAGTTTTTTTTTCATACAAATAGGTCATGTACAAGTGTTGTTACATCATTATATTGTTTCCATTCTTCATAAACATGTTCACATTGATAGGGCAGAAAGGGATACATTGTCATGGAGTGATAGTGAACATGCATACACAATGCAAGTCTACAAATCAAGAGTAAAAACTAAAGCAATTGGAGAAGCTTCAAGACATCATCATCAGAGTGCTACTTATTTCAAAATCTTTAATGCATTAAGGATCAAGATTCATAGCAACTGTAGCTACCCAAGAGAGATAAAAATGCATAAAGAGTGCAAGGAAACTTTGGTTCTATTAAGCAATGGAAGTACGAATAGCTGCAAATGAACTATGGAAGTCAAGATATGAAAGGGAAAGGAGCCAATGCATAAAAGGTTTGAGGGCGCACATTCTAAAAGAGACAATTTTGGCATGTGGAACAACATCATTGAAGTAAAATGAAACACAAAACTCAATTTTTGTTTCAACATTATGATGCTACAGTCATAGAGGAGAATCTCATTACATTGTTCTATGCTCACAAGATGAATGAAATAGTGGTAAAGAGTGAAAGTTTGAAGTACATTTTTTGAATGCAACAAAGTTTCAACCTACAATATCAAAGCCTCAAAGTTCCTAAAAATGGATGGAAACAAACAACAATGGAAGTGTCATGGTTTCTAGATACATTATGTTGTCCTGATGCAAGCATTGTAGGTAATGAATGAACATGAAATGAAAGCATCATCATTAGCACTGCATTTTGTAAACAGAGGATACTAATGCTATAATGGAGCTATATTGATTCTTTTGAAAACAAATAATGCAAAGAAATCAATTTCATTCATTAAAAGTGTTGCAAAGACTAGTGATTTGGGTTGTCAAAACATACAGGATATGAAGTGAAATTTTGCATTTTGGGAACAAACAAGGTGAAGCTACAATTGCTTACATGGAGGAAATGCGACCATTTTTGTTCTTCCAGAACATTGATAAAATGCTATGATAGAGCTAGGGTTTCAAATAGAAAATGAACAATAATGATTTTCCATTCAAAAAATGTGAAACCCTGAAATTCTAAAGCCTTAAACTTGGTTGGAGAAGCACT
The DNA here is from genome assembly GCA_007258455.2 of Sequoia sempervirens. NCBI lineage: Eukaryota > Viridiplantae > Streptophyta > Pinopsida > Cupressales > Cupressaceae > Sequoia > Sequoia sempervirens. Next base: position 25,306 of record VDFB02286663.1, read on the forward strand.
TGTTTTGGTTTTCATTTAGAAAAAATGGGAGAACAATGTTACATTCTGCATATTCAAAAAATGTAGAAGAGATCTAAGATGCATCAAAACCTGGTTGGTCCTCTCATGGCCACAACCTGGGAGAAGAATTGCTCTTCACAGAAACACAAAACCCACTTGGGGTATGTCCCAAAAAGTTCAAATGCAGAAGAGATGGAAGGGTTTGAGCCTGAGAATGCAAGTGTTAGAGACCTCAAAAATGTAAGGAACATGGTGAATGGCCACGACCATTAAGGGGTTTCAAACCTAGAAAATAGTAAACAAATGCATAAAGTTCTTTCTATCACAAGTTTCTTCAATCTTCTATCATGGATCGAGCTTGAATAGAGCTAATTTTTTTCAAAGCCAAGAAGAAAATATAGGTGATAGAATTCAAGTGGGTTCTCATAGCCACGACCTAAGAACATATTGTTCTCCACAAATGTCAAAAAACCACTTAGGGTTTGCACAAGAAATCAAAACACAGTATGAAAGAAGTTTTTTTGAGCTATCTAAGCCACGAACTTCATTAAAAGAACACACAAAATTCCATTCATTCCTCCAACAACAAAAGAAAAATCCATTATTTTGTTCAAAGAATGCTTGAATTGAGCTTATTTAAGAGGGAAATACACAAGATTGAGAGCATAGAAACTTACCCATGTTTTTGTGTGAAGAGAAACCCATCAAAGCTTGTGAGTATGTCTTGCAAATACCCCAGATGGAAGCATCCATTGCAACCCAAGACAAGGAGAACAATCAACAGAGAAACAAGGAACAAAAGATTAGTTAGAAAGCTACAGAAGTCATGGCCTAGAGGCCTCAAAACCCTACGAAATGGAGTGGAAATATCACAAAATGATAAAAGAACAACTTACCATCGAGTTGCAGAAGGGATTCGACACCAAACAAGGAGGAATCAACAGGAAAATGCAGAAAAAGGGGATCAAACCCTAGTTTCCATGGCGGCTTGAGCAGAGTCTTTTTCCTCCAAGTCAGTCGATGCAAATGATGAGAGAAATTAGGGATTGGTGTCAGTTTTTATGTTAGGTTTTCCCAATGCCCTAATTTGAATGTGAGTTTTTATCACATTCAATTAAAAAATAAAATGCCTCTATTAATGCCTTGTTACAAATGTTATGCCTAGGTCGAACCATGCCTAAGGCTATTTTCCTTGATTTTTAAAGAAAATCAAATGACCTCATACCTTACTTTTATGATTTTATGAGAAAATCATATGCACTTTGGCCCCTTCTTACTAGGCTGAGCTATTCATATGCCTTATTAATTTGATGGTATGTAGCCCATGGTCACATTTTTATGATTTTTTTATAGAAAAATCAAATACAATAGGATCCTTCGCATATTACTTTGATGCTTAGAAAAGTATCATTTTTTACCCAAATTGCAAAAAATCAGAACAATTAGAGTCAAATTGCATCAAATCAAATGTAATAGGGGACTTTCTATTTCGAATTTCCGAAACTAAAAATGACGTAAAACAACATTAATGCAATGTTTCTATAAATTACCTTAATGTTTGTTATTGTTTTAAATGCAGTTAGTGTACTTGAGTCCTCACTAAAACCTTCTATTTTTGAGTTGAGTTCTTGGGCGAATTTGGAAAGGGGCAAGCAAACTGAACTTTCTAATTTTAGTTTTGAGTAGTTTGGACCTGATTTTGTGGATTTTTTGGATCAACCTCTTGGAGAAGGAAAGTTTCCATTTTTCTCATGCAGTTTGGAGTAATTATGGACATTATTTTTTAGGATTTTCTGAGGAGCTCAAAAATAGATCATAATTGCTAATTCTGAGATGCAATTGAGTTGATTTTTTCTATTTTCATTATTGGAGACACTTGAAAGATATAAGTTTGGAGAAAATTTTGATTTTCTTAGTTTAGATTGTTGTTTCTTGCTCTCCTACTCAGTTAGAGAACCTTGTAAACATTTTCTTGTACTTAGATTTTGAGATTGACACTCCTTCATTTCAATAAAACAACAGGACTTCCTTTCTCATTTTCTTGTCTCAAATTTACAGTATCAATTTGATGTAAACTATGATTCAAATATAGAATCCTCTTCATGTCTTGTTGTTGTGAGTTTGTATACAAGGGTCTCATATAATTCAGGTTGTATTTTATGTTCCGTTTAGTGAACCTCTATGCAAATTACTATTGAATTATATGCTTCAAGGGTGGGATTGTGAGAGTTGCAGTTTTAAAATATTTTTGAGAGTAAAAAGTTATCAAAATCTTTAAATTGCTAGTGAATCATCTTATGTTTTATGATCTTAGTTTTAGTTTTTTCCTTCTAACCCTTTCCTCTGAAAGTCTTTTATATTATGTGATTTACTAGGAGAACCAACCCACTCTGGAGATTCGCTCTCACTTGCTGATTATCCACAATTTGAGAGTGTTTCCATGTTACAAAAGGATAAGCAAGTCTATCTTGGCTAAGGGTGAAATCTTCTTTGTCAACAATATCCTTAGAGGAGAAAGAAATATCAAGAGATTTCTTAGCTGGTTGGCCCTTACGAGGGATAAGATTATCACACCTGCCATTTCATCCATAGTATTAACATGGGTAATATGTAGAATAGGATCATGATGTTCATCATCTATATCAACATTCATCACATCATTCTTTGTAATTTCACTAGCTTTGGAAAATGAAATATTATTTTTGGGCATTGGATCAATGAAAATTTTCAAGTTTTAATTTGGAGGGGCAACAGACTTATTGCCTTGATCATTAACACCTATAATGGATAGACAGACATAATCAATGAGGTCTTTCATGAGGCGATTAAGATGCTTAGAATGTTCCATGTCATGTCCATTTTGTCGATGATAATGGAAATAAGCATTGGATTTAAAGTTCAGAGGTAAAGGCTTAGTAGGATTGGGTACTTTTATGGCATGCAAGGTAATCATTTGTTGTTGTAAAACTTGGGACATTTTGTTATAAAGGGTGTCATGTAAAGGTGTGAATTGTCTTTTCAAATCTCCATAACTAAAAGGCACTGTGGTTTTAACAATTGCTACTTGGTTGTTGACAGTTTGAGTTGGTTGTTGAGGGGTGTTGAACTGTAAGAACCCTTTGTTTTTCTTTCGAAATGGTTGAGAATTATTTTGGTTGATAGGTTCAGATTTCTCAGCTTAGCTAGAAGTGGACCTTGTATCTCGACTACTAATCGAATTGTGATAATCACAAAGGGAAATACACAAGTGCATGAAGGAGGGGAATTTCATCATAGTGAGTTTTTCCTGAAGTTTAGTTTGCAAATTTTCTATAAACATATTTTGAAGGTGTGGGTCAGAAATCTTGACATCGATTTTGGAATAAAATGATTGATAGCGTGAGATAAAATCAGTTATCTTTTCTTCCTTGTTTTTCTTGCATCTCATCAAGTTATCGAAGGTCTTCTTGGGAGTCATATGCACTTAGAAATTATTTATAAATTCATCAATAATTTCATTAAATGAACGAATTGAATTGTTCAGTAAAGATGAAAACCATTCCAAGACAGTTTCTTTTAAAGTCATAGGAAATAGTTTTTCTAATAGTTTATCATCAAGGACAAAATCACTACATAAGGCGGTATAGAACATGGTTAGAAGGATCTTCCTTCCCTCCATATTTCTCAAATCTAGGCATCTCTACTTGTTGTGGAATCATTATTCACAATATTTCCAAAGACAATGGGATGCTTCTAACATAATATGTGGGTGGGCCATTCTAATTTTGGTTTATGGTGGATATTTGTTTTTTCATGGATGAAATAGTTTGGCAAAGTTGTGTTATGAGAGGGTCATTATAAGTGGTATGGGGTGGAAGTGAAAGTGGTGATGGAGTGTATGTAGTGGTATGACAAGTGAATGGAATGTTTATAGATGGTATTATGGAAGAAGATAGAACATGTGATGCCACATAGGAATTAGGGATGCTAATAGGAATACTCAAGGAAGGAATCACATTACTAACTTGTTGCAGTGTTATTGTGACTTGAGGAGTGGTATAGGTAGGTATTGAGGCTATAGTTGAGGGAGGAGGAGTTTGAGGTCCTCCTTGGCTTACGACATTGTTTGTTGGTTGAGGAGCACTAGAGGTTGAAGGAAGATGTTTTGTATATATCTCAACTATTTGTTTCACATCGTCCAGACCATCTTCACTTTCAAGCATGCAATGGATGTTTTCTATGGTAGGAATTGTAGTGGATGAAATGTTGTCAAGGCTTACTTGATGTTGGAGATGTGTTAAGTCCTCATAAATGTGAATTATTTTGTCTTGTGGGATATGATCATTTTGTGTGTCAAATTGCATGTTATTGGAAGGAAAAGAGTTGTTAATGGTATTATCCATACCTAGTGTACTTGTTGCAATAATAGGAGTGGAAGTTTTAGATAACCCAATATCCACAATGAGTGTGTTATCATGGGATAACATGAGTCTCTAACTTCTTCTCACTAAGGTATTAGCAATAGGAAACCAAATACTCATGCAAAGGATTCTAAATGCGGGGTGAATGCAAATGCAATGTAAACTAATAAGAATAAAATGCTTAAAACTAAAATTCTGGAAAGTGAACTGAAATACAGAAACAACAAATAAAAACTCAAAAATTGAAGATTAAATTCCAGAAAACGCAATGAAAAATATGCAACTGGACTATCACCCAGGGTGGCAAATGAGTCCAGGTAGTGATTTTTTTGAAAAATTTCATAATTTTTTAAATTAGATTTTATGCTTTTTAGATTTTTAGATACAAATATAATATGAAAATTCAGAATTTTGTTGATTTTCACTAAAGTGCAATGAAAAAATGCAAGCTAGATAAGGTTTTCACTAATGCAAATTTGGAAACCCTAGGATGCAAATTAAACAATGCAAAATGCAATGCAATGCTAATGTAAGCTATTCCTAGGATGTAAATGCATTGTATATCATAAATATGATGTTCTAAAGGTGGGTTCACCAAAATGAACCAAAGATTTTGGGATGTGGAGGTTCTCTTACACTTCTAGGGTTTTGCACCTAAAAGGAGAGAGGAATCCCAAAATTCTTGATGGCTCACTCAATAATATTCCCTTGAGATTCCAATGTAAATATGATTGAAATCTGTCTAAGGGAAAACTCCTAGATGCAAAGAACTAATAAAAGAGATTGATTATGAATGCTAAACTAAGAATATGCATTATGTTTGAAAACACATTACGATATGCAAAATGAATTAAAAATGCAAACAAACTATAACAAAAATTAATGAAATTGAAGAGGTGTACCTAGAAACTAAAAATTGATGTAGAGGAACTCTAGAATCTTGTAGAGTTCACTATTGAAGCCCACTGGGACTCATATGCCAAGTTGGGCGAACTAGTCATGTTTTGGGGAAATTCTGACGGAACGAGTTTCAGACAAAAGGGTACTCAGAACTACAAAAACCACTTTTTAGGCCTGGTAGTGGGACTAATACACCATTGATGGTGAATTAGTCCACTTCTAGATTTTGGGAAATTCAAAAATGCAATCTGTAGCTCTCGGTCTGCACTTCAACTCCTGACAGGTTTCTGGATCTGTAACTATAGAATCTAACCTATAGCTATTATCCAAGCTTCTTTTAGGGCTTTGACCACTTTGAATGACTTTGATGATTTGTCAAAAACTTTTCACACCTTGCTCTTTGACAAATATGCACACAAGACCTAAAAAACACATGCAAAGAGGGGAAAAAGTGTTAAAGGTTAGTGAATAGGGGTTTTCCTTGGTCAAACCCCAGTTTGGTAATTAAACCCTTGAAAATGAAATGAAATGAAATGAAATGATGATGAACGAAAAACATGCAAAGCTAAAACTCATCAAACCCTTGAAGTAGAAATCTAAAGACATGCAAGTAGAAACTCCAATGGATGTAGACTTGAAAAATCCTAAAATGCTAAAGTGAATGCTTGATAATTGATGGAATGCTTGAGTGACTGAATGAGTGAATTAATGAATAAATGGGGTTGAAATGAGAGGGAAAAATACCACATCACAGGCTGACCTCAAGGCTTAGAGAATAATCTCCCACCAGAATTTTGAAATAATTTTGATTTTTGAGCCAAATGTGACTCATTCACCCCTAGTGGCGAATGGGTCCCACTTAGGCATTTTAAGTGGGTGTCAAAAATTAAGATGTATTAAATGATTTTTAACCGGATTATTCTCAAAAACACAATTAAATAAGGCCTGTAAGTGTATAATGGGGCCAATTAATCATAAGAAAGGGTCAAATTATTGATGACAAACCTAAAAAAGCATGAAAGTTTGTTACAACACTTTGAAATAAGGCTTGGTAAGTGATAGAAAGAGGTTGTTTAAGTGAAATATATTAATAAGGTCCTAGAAAAGTGTGAAAATGTATTACAACACTTCACAACAATTTTGCAAAACATCATAAAGTTCTTATTGATTCACAAGGATCTAAGACCTAATGTGAATGCGTTGACCACATTACAACATTAAATCAAGGAAAAACGAGGACAACATCTAGAAGAAAGACCCAAATGAGTGTGAAAATGTCCAAATATATAATTTTCTACACTACATTGGTAAGGTTAGAAATGTATACATGAACTGTTGAGGAAGTAGACCATGATCTAGCAAACTCGAGAGCATAGGACAAGTAGAGGACTTCATAGTCTCGCAGAACTATGAAGCTATAGATTGAAAGCATCTTACACACCCGCGAACCTACAAGGAGGTGACCCCCAAGATCTCACATGAAGGAAGCCCCAAGAAGTAAGTGCATCACAGGCCCGTAGACCTCCAAGGAAGGTGTCCTCCAAGATCTCTCACATGAAGGAAACCCAAAAATAGTTCCCTAAAAAACCATAGGCCTGCATGGAAGGTGTCCTCCAAGATCTCTCACATGAAGGAAACCCAAAGAAACTACCCTACAGACCCGCAAACCTACAAGGAAGGTGTCCTCCAAGATCTCTCACATGAAGGATACCTAGAAAGTGCCTTACAGACCCGTAGACCTACAAGGAAGGTGTCCTCCAAGATCTCTCACATGAAGGAAACCCAAAGAAAGCACCCTACAAACCTGTAGACCTGCAAGGGGGTGACCCCCAAGATCTCTTGTATGGAGGAAGCTCAGAAAATTCCTTACAGACCTACAGACCTGCAAGGAAGGTGTCCTCCAAGATCTCTCACATTGAGGAGACCCAAAGAAAGCATTCTAAAAACTTGCAAACTTGTAGGGGATTTACCCCAAGATCTCTTGCATGGAGGAAGCTTAGAAAGCACCTTATAGACGCACAAATCTAACATGAAGGTGTCCTCCAAGATCTCTCACATGAAGGAAACCCAAAGAAAGAACCCTACAAACCCGTAGACCTATAGGGGAGCAACGCCCAAGATCTCTCGCATGGAGGAAGCTTAGAAGAAGTTCCCTACAGGCCCGCAGACTGGTAGGGAGGTATCCCCCAAGATCTCTCACATGGAGGAAACCTAGGAAGGGAGACTCCATAGAGTCAGAAAGCGGCTTTACAGGTGCACCTACAAAGCAACATGTTTACCCATAGATATAACATGTCTGAAAGTGGCCATACATGAAAATAAGCAGACTACCACATAGATCATCGATAGATTGGAAAGCTTTCAAAGGGGTCCTTGGGAACCCGGCATGAAGAAAGGGGTCCACTCAAGGGATGCACTATTTGAAAGTGTAGAAGAGATGTTTCTTTCTCGAATCGATCCATCATCAAGGAATCCTTTCGAAAGATGTTCACTTCATCAAGGAATTCGAAAGGAAGAAAATTCCCCCTTGTGAGAAGAAGGTCGAAGTTACTCCCACCTCGAAGAAAAAGGTATCAATTTCTTTCTTTATGAACCCATGATGAAGGGAACACTTTCTGTTAGGGTTTCAAGTCGAGAATGCAATTATTTGAAAAAAGAAGTTTGTGAAGATTCTCGAGAAAAGATTCATTAACAACAAATGCATTTTTTGAAAATCAAAGTGTCATAGAAATGGTGTTGTAACACATGAGACGGACAACTCAAGCAAAGAAGAGAAAGAGATAAGAAAAGAGATAAAGAGAAATGAACATAAATATAGGGCACATAGGTAGCCTGATATTTTGGGGTCAGAACTGCTCATAAATATATAAGTATAATAATATCATATAAAATGAACTGTCATCAACCCCCTACTATAATCAAACCATGTGAAGAATGCACGAGAAGACAAAGTGAAAATAAAAAATTGGGTCAACATGGAAGGGAATCCCAAATTCCCCCAATAGTTTGCATCGTCCCTAGTTTTGTCAAATATCAATCACAAACATAGAAGAATGATAATACACATAGAAGAAGGTTTACAATACAAAAACCACACCTGTATCCAAGTACCAACAAGGGTGACAAGGGTCATCCAGGAACACATAGCATGATCACAGGGGAAGGCATCACAATACACACACATCTATGCTAAAGATAAAGAAGGGGCCTCTCCCTAACATTGATCAACCAAGAGGTCATCCGCTTCCCACTCTAGACCATCATAGGGGGAAGAAGGATGAGCCTATAGTGATGGAATGTTAAGAGGAGAAAAATTCAACCCTCCCACAACAAGGGCTAAGGAAGAAAGCCCCACAAGGTCTTCTTCACTCGACTCTTGTGGAGCTATGGTCAATAATTTTGTGAAAGATCACTGACAAGGCTAGAACTTCATCCAGAGAGTTAAAGATTCACTTTGGTGGAGTGCCATGTTGTACCTCAATAGATGGGGAAAGCTTTCCTGAGATTCACTGCTAGGTTCACCAAGTGATTTGGGAGTGGTGACGAACTCAGGGGAAGCTAGGACCGGTTCTATCACTAGGACAAAACAATTCAGCAAGGGACCACCTTTCGGGGGAGGTGAAATCCTCTTATTTCCTCCGTTGTTGGAAGGATCACTCTCTACCTTCTACTCCTTTGGGGGATGTGCACTACCCACATATGAGGTGAGAGGTGTGGAGGAAGAGGAGGAAGAGAAAACCACAGTAGATACCATCGAAGTGTTCGACATATCTACAGGTTTCAAGAAAGGTGGGACATTTGGAAGGGACATAAAAAAAGGTGGCTCCACCAAAGGAGTGATGAACACCTACACCTTTTAAGGGTCAGGAACATTCATACTAACAGCAGAATTTGGAAGCGATATACAACTAGATTGAATGGAAGTAGAGGGGAGGAAAGAGGAGGATGCAGTAGAAGGCCCTAATACAGGGGTCATCATCTCATCTTACCTCCTCTGTAAGGTGGCCTGTTCAGCTACGAGAGCCTTCTTCTAGTGCTTGCACTCATGCGCAAGGAAATTTCTATGACTCTTCAAGCTAGAGATCAAAGATTGTGAAGGAACAAAAGGTTCCTGCTCAACCATGGGAGTGTCTTCCACAACTGTTTCCAGTGGAGGAATAGGATTTTGAATGGGAGTAGGAAGAGTGGGTTGAGAAGGAATGAGGGGGTCAGCTCTAATGCCTCGGCAACACACCTCTTCCTGTTTACCATTTTGTGAGTAGAAGCGGTAGGAGGCCATGAAGGTAAAGACATAGAAGATTCCCCACAGGGGCCTTTTCCTCTACCATACAAATAGTACCAAGGTATAGGTGGTTTAGTAGGGAGGTCTAATATCCTGATCTTTGGTTTTCACTATGATGGTATCATCAGACTTAATAGATAAAAACCAGGCATATTCATCCAAAACTCTCTTCTAGAAAGAGGAGGAGAGCCATCTTGATAACAGGGGAGCTTCTCTTTCACTTTTTGAGAAGGGAGGTAGTTGGTTGTTGTACTACCAAAACAACCAATTTTGGTTGTCCCTTGCCCCTGGTCTTATACTTTACGTAGTTTTTGCAAAGTAGGTTTGTTCTTGGAGGAAGTAGACCAATCGGGGTGGGCTAGAAGTGGTCTAATGAATATCCCCCACAAGCTACCAGAGGCTGGTATCCAATGTCATGCACTATGTGCACAAAACCTTCATAGGAGAATTTTAAACATTTGTGAATAACAGAGCCAATTCCATTCATGGAAGCTAGCCAAGGTATGCCTAACTTCATCCTGAATAGATCTAACTCTTGGATAATGTCAAAGACTATGTCTACATCCCTAGGTCCTACTAGGATGGACAACGTTATTGATATGTATGGCTTTAGATAAAGACCATCATGTGTACAAATGGTAGATTTTGTTTCTTCATACTATTTTCTATGTAATGAATTCAATAACAATGTTTCTTCTGTAATGACATTCACATAGCTTGCAAGTTCCACTAGGACTCCTGTCACAACATTGCTATTGAGGCGAGTGAGAATGTAAATATGAGAAGGTTTGTTATTCACAGGCACATCTTGTGAAGTGAATGTCACATCTAGCAAACTGGTCGTGGGCTACTTAGTAGGAGTAACTATGAGCATGTTGAAATAGGCCTCAGGTTGAGTGATAGAATCAAAGGGATCGACAATCATGTTGGTAGAATGTGATGGAAATAGGTCCATGTATATCTACAATTCACTTTTCGCTTTCACCACCAATTTATTCCTATTTTGTTTTCTCCCATTGAGACAAATAGTACCATCCTCAATGCAATCTTGTATCTCATGATGCAGGCACATACAATGTTCGGTATCATGTTTGTGTTGGAAAAATGAAGAAGAACATCTCATTTTGTGTTGTCATTGATGTGACCATGATATATGAGTTGCAATTGCAAGATCAAGTATGAAATTGTTCCAGTATTCTGGTCTGATATCTAAACCGGTATTTTTCTTACATCCTTTAGTATTTTGGTCCACATTATTTTGTTGGTGATTACTATTACTTGTGGTTTTCGAAAAATGGTTTGTAGATGTTAGAAGCATGTACTTTCAAGATATCACGTATCCAGATGCTCGTATGGTGTATCAACATTACACTGGTGTTTGCAATTGTGCTATTAGGTCTATCCTTGACCGAACTAATTGATGTATTTTGTAATGGTGAACTAATTTTTGGTTATGCGGATATATATGCGACCTATTTTAGGTACATGCCTACTTAATGTAGTGTGTTGGATGTGTGAATTACTTTTTGAAAATATTTTGTGAAAGCTTGAAGCTGATAGTTGATATCTTTGATGAATGAGAAGTGCATCTAATTAGATCGACCTAATTGATGCTTGTGGAAAAATCATATATATATGTTGGATAATCTTTGAAGTTTGGTAATGTAATGGTTGTGTTGTGAATGTGAATGTGAAGAAGAATGAATATGATGAAGTGTGTCTAGTCAGTTTATTGAGCTTCATTGAAACTGAATCTGCACTCACTAGGTGTACTCTATCAGCTCATCTTTTTGGCTATAAGCCACTTTTGTTATTGTAATTTTGTAGGTAGTGAGCCTTTGTTTTGGACAGTGAGTCCTGGTAGTGATCCACCCATTTTGTAATATCTTATAACTAGTTATACTATTGTGAGCTAACACTCACTGTGGTTTTTCCCATTTTGGGTTTTCTAGGTAAAAATTCTAGTGTTCATGTGTTCTGTGATTTCATGTTTTGTTAATGCTTTCACTTATCTTTTCTATTGTGTGCATTGGAATAATTGGATGGTATTTGATTAGAAAATTTAAGAAGATACTGATTCACCCCCCCTCTCAGTATCTTGGAAATTTAACAATTTGTATCAGAGCTTGATTCCTCCGAAAAAGGCTAACAACTTGAGGGATATCCCAAAGATGGAAGAAATGAATGAAAAAGGAGAGATCTAGACTGCTCTTGAGGATCTTTAAAAAGTTGAAAGATAAAATAGAGATCTGGAAGAGAATCTTGAAGATGTGAATGAATGTGTCTAGAAATTAAAGGAGAAATTGAAAAAGTTCAAAGATAGGCATAAGGAAGTAACTGATCAATTGAAGAAGGCTAATGAAGATATTATCAGTTTGAAATTGCAAGTAGAGGAGAAGAAAAGAATTGAAGAGTGTTTGAACAAGTTGGTACAAAGCAAGTCTGAAGATTGCACCAAGCTTGAACAAGAAGTTGTGAACTTGAAAGTGGATTTGGAGAAGGTGAAACTCTGTGAGAAAAATTTCAAATCTAGCTCAAATAGGCTTGATGAATTGATTGTAGGACAAAAACTGAGTAAAGGAAAAGGTGGTTTGGGAAATGATACTGGTGAAAGTTAAAAGGTTGTGAACAATCAAAAGAATCTGAATAAAGGAAATCTGAAAGAAAATTCAAGGAACTCTGCTAGGAGACCTCTGGTGAGACAACCTAATGCACAAAGGTATTCTTTTAATGGAACTTGTTTTTCATGCAACAAATTTGGTCACAAGGTAACAAAATGTAGGAGTAGGATGAATAAATTCCCTTGTCCTTTTACTGGTCAATGTTTTACATGCAAAAGAATTGGACAAAGGCCAAGTGAATGCAAAACCTTGATGATGAATCAGTTTAATGGAGGAAGAGTGAATCAACCCTTTAATGGCTACTTTTATACTTGTAACAAGTATGGACATAAAGCTAATTAATGCAAAACAAGAATTAGTGGAAGTCAATTTAATCAGAGAAATACTATCTGCTATAACTACAACAAACTAGGACATGTTTCAAGATTTTGCAGAAGCAAGAAGAGTAAGGAGACCAATCTAGTAGAAAAAGAATGAATATGTCAAGAAGGTTGACAAAGATGAGATTAAACAAGAGATAAATAAGATTTGGAGAAAGAAAGAAGAACCAAAAAATGATAGGAACCCCCTAGATAAATGGCATGTTAGAGGGTGGCACGAGGATGAAATGTGAAGAATGAATATTTAGAGGTTTTGGAAAAGGAATCTGAAGGAAACATGAAGGAATGATCTTTTGTGGAGCGAATTAGGGTTTTTCTAAGTAAAAGAGAAGAGTTTTTTGGAAGCTTTTTGAAATCTACCATATTTAATGCGAATTAGGGTAGATCATTATTTTATAAAGAAATTTTTTAAGGCATTTTGATCATTCGTGCATTTGAAGAAATTGAAGAGATTTTGAGCATTCTTGAAGAGAATTAAAGTTTGAGTTGTGCAAACCCTAGTTGTGGTTCATCGTGAAGAAAAGGGTATTTTTATCTTCTGTGCAGTTGTGTTTCATGTTGTTTGAATTGTTTGAATTTGAAATTGGAAGAATGGCAACCCCTATAGTCGTTAAATTGTCGAAGAGGCTAAGACCCTCTTATAGAAAATATTTCTTGAAATTTTTTGAAGATGACCCCATGGGCACATTCTCATCAATCCCTCATGGATTAATGTCTACCGAGGACACACAGACATATATTCAAGTAAAGTTTGCGGAATACAATCACACAAAGTTGATTGAGATTTGGCAGAATGAGCTTACTGGTGATGATTTGTTGATAAAACCTGAGTACTTGAACTTGGTTGAGAAGAGGTTGGACAAATGGAACAATTTTCCCAATTTTAGCTATGATGAAAAATTTGTGAAATTAGTCCTAAGTAGAATCCATGATAAATTATTGTGGACTAACTGACCGCACCTGATAACTAAGGAGGTGATTAAGGTTGTTACTGGGCTTTGGGATAAAGGTACAATACCTATTTTGAAAATTGTGAAGAATGAGGTTGTAACAAAACTTATAGGAGCCACATATGACAAGAGAGCCTTAACGACAAAATCCATCACTAATCCGGCTGTGGAGTATGCAACTATCATGATTAGTCACAAGATATACTTCACAAATAGAGATAACTTTGTTTCGGCTACAACAATCTATACTGGATTTGATATGGTTGTAAATGGTGTTGATTATGATCTATGTGAGCTTCTCTGGTTATAGTTTCTCAAGAACTTGAAGTCAATAAAGGAGAGGAAGTATGCTTTTAAATTTGGTTCATTGATTGTATGTATGTTGTTTTATTTCATGAAGAGACTTCCAGGAAAGAATGCAGAAGTATTTTGGGATTCATCCAGACCAGTGGGACATCAATTTTTTTATTATATGCATAGTCTAGGTAATATGTATGCTCAAGATGATGCTCTAACAACATTATTTTTTGTATTCAAGAGAAACATGAATGAAAGGGAAAATATTATGAGGAAAATTGTTGAGAATTATAAAGATGACTTCATATTCCATGTTTCCTTTGATGAATACATGATTGAGGCTGTAGAACCTCAAACCATATGGATTCATCCCTTGGGATATAAGGTAACAAAAGAAGAAGCTGAAGGTTATGTGCAATTGTTGCTAAAGAATTTGAAGGATCCCAATGAACCGAAAATTGGGACATATGCTGAAAAATCAATGGAGATTCATCTAGAGCAGCAGAAGCCTAAAATTAGAAAGAATGTGGAGAAAAAGATTAAAGAAGCTAGATTTACTAATGAGGAAATTTCCCTTGGAAGGGCTAGGGGAGAATAGTTCGAGGAAAAATAATCTAGCCCAAGGAGATCTGATAGGACTACCTCTACAAAACCCTCTACAACCCCTGTAACAAAGATTGAACCCAGTGTTGTTGATAAAGGTGAAGGTCCTATTTCCACTAGACTGACTACTAGATCGAGGAAGAG
>VDFB02286664.1:0-41017 GCA_007258455.2 Sequoia sempervirens
TGTAATACACAAATGTATGTAACTAATAAACCAATATTTTTTTCTAATTGAATTTCTAAGATAAATTTATAATATTATAATACTTTATATTGATACAATATAAAACAAGAGTTGTAGAGCAACGAAATTCTTACCTAAATGTTTAAGAAGTCTTATTTTTATTTGTTGTGTTTGCTACATTTTGGCAACAGTGTTGATATTATAAAAATGTAGTAGTAATCTTGAAATTTGTCAGATGGTGACATGTAATACCATAAACAATATCTAAAAATTGCAAAGTAGGTTATTTTTGACAATACAACAGATGTAATCATATATCTTTAGAGTCTCCAGATATAGTGTTTCTCTAACCATGTGTTATCCCGACAACTTGTTAAAGGTTCATATTATTTCTGATGTGTTGGTCATTACTTAAGTTATAATAATATCAATGTTAGCTTTCGATGAGGTTTTTAGAACCTCATTGGGTTTCGATAATGTTTTCCTAACCTAGTCTAAAGCCAACACAAGTAGGGAAAGTTGACCCATTCAATCAAAAGTGGAGAAATTGAAGACAATAAAGAAGCATTTAGGAACTTATTGAAGGTTTTGAAACCTTTGTTAGAAGCTGAAAGGTTTTAGAAACCTCATTAAACTCCAAAGGGTTGCCACATCCTTGGGATGGTGAGTTATTTTATTTTGGCTTCTATGGTTTCACAACCATCATCAAGACCTGACACGGTTTCCACAACCAAGTCCAAAGTCAACAAATTTTGATACTTTGGTTTCACCATGAGCTCTCATAAAAATTTGGAAAGATCGAAGGCATTCAAGTTTAATTTTGGAACTTTTTAGAGGTTTTTGAACCTTTTTTTAAATTCAATAAGGTTTCCACAACCTTGAGAAAAGTTGTCAAAAATTCATTCAAGAATAATTATAAGTTCTCATTTGAAGCTCACATTCTGAATTTCAAAGGATATCAGGTAGATTGTGCAAATGATATGAAGTAAGGAGAAGAGGATGGATGAGGTTGTCACTAAGGTATATTGTAATTTTCAAATTAAATTGTGATATCCAGGGTATCAAAGATGATAACTATAATCTGATTGATCGCATCTTCATAGACCGCATACAAATCCAACCCATCCTACCAATATATTGGATTTTTAAGGAAATATAAACCATTGAGGCTAAGATGGAAATAGTACTTAGGTGAATAAAGGAATGGGTAATGAAAAATAAGGCTAAAATGAAAAATCCCGCCCCTCAGAAAGCTAAGGAAGCTACAAAGAAATCGTAGATTGGTTCGAGGAGGTCTTCATCACTTCAAAAAATGACATCCACAACATAGTAGACTACCTTTGGAGGTAGCGGTGATGATGATGAGGATCCGTTAGGAAGTAGGAATTTGGAAAATGCTTGTGAGGTATCTAATACATCTCCTCTCAAAAGGTCACTTCAGTTTTATTTTCCAAGAACTAGTAATGTCCCCACACCTTCATCTGTATCATGGTTAGAACAATATTTAACCAAGAAAAAAAGGTGATTGACTTGAGTCTACCCAATAAGGATATTGTGTCTCAATTAATCCAAAGAATGCCACATGTTAAAAACCTAAAACCACATCTTGATCGTTGAATGATCCCTCCTAGGGAAATATGTATGTTGAGGTTGCTCATCTCTCCGCTCAAAAAGAGGCTAGTCAAATGATTGCAAGTGATTTCAGTATCACTAGGATTAATCTAAGACCCTCTACAAGAGATTGAGATATCAACAATTTTTAGGTGTCAACTGCTAGGCTTGTAGAAATGATAGAAAAAGAAAACTAGAGAAAAGACCAATTAAACAATAGGTTAATGCTTTAACCAATTATTTAAGATATCTTGTTGACCTTTCTACTCAACCCATTGGCCAAATTGAAGTAGATTTTGATGGTTAGTGATTATTTATATGATTGAACAATAGAGAAAAAGGTTGAAAATTTCAAATAGTGAATAATCTATTAACTAACACTATTTACATTTGACTTTTGTGGAATGTAATTTCTTTCCAAATATATATATTAGTTGTCTTTTTTTTTATTATTATTTTTATATGTTTGGTATGTTTTAGGTTTTATTAATTGTGTAAGTGACTCCTTAATAGCTTGTGTTCACACACTTAGGCTACTTTATAATAAAGAATTTAAAAAGTTTTAAACAATAAGATAATAAACATGCATTTTTTAAGTTCTACTCATATATAATATAAGTCAGCTATCATATACAATAGCTATAGTCACACACACTTTTTTATTTGTCAACAAGTGTTTAGTTTATTGACTAATATTTTGAGAAGTGTATTATAAAAAAATTGGCTCTCACTTCACAACTATGTATAAAACACCTATAGTCATTTACACATTAAATAATTAATATTTAATAATAAACATAATAAGGACACCATTTGATAATTAAGATGAAACACCTATAGTCATTTACACATTAAATAATTAATATTCAATAATAAGCATAATAAGAACGTCATTTAATAATTAACATGTATTAAGTGAAAAAATGTCTAGAAAAAAAAAGATGAAATTAAATTTTTATAATTGTTTGCATATGTTGTATTATTTACTTTATTACTATATAACATTAAAAAATTGTCAAAAAATAAATAAAACTAATTTTTGAGTAAATGTAAATAGTGTTTGTCTTTTCTTTATGTATCAACTTACATATTTATGTATTGATGAAACTACTTATTTCTTTAGTAGTTTGGATAGATGAAAATAATTCTTAGATAAAATTAAAAATGTGTCTATGTATGCATCTAATGAATAAAATAATTATGCCATTTAAAATAAAATAACTCTTAAGTGGAGATTAATATAACTAAATATTTTCTATAGATTATTTAAGATATCTATAGTAGTATTATTAGAGTTTGTGATAATTAATAATAAACATAATAAGAACATCATTTAATAATTAATTAAGATGTATTAAGTGAAAAAAATTTCTAGCACAAAAAGATAAAATTAAATTTTTATAATTGTTTGCATATGTTGTATTATTTATTTTATTACTATATAACATTTAAAAATTGTTAAAAAATAAATAAAACTAATTCTTGAGTAAATGTAAATAGTGTTTGTCTTTTCTTTATCTATCAACTTACATATTTATGTATTGATGAAACTATTTATTTATTTAGTAGTTTAGATAGATGAAAATAATTCTTAGATAAAATTAAAATGTGTCTATGTATGCATGTAATAAATAAAATAATTATGACATAAATTAAAATAACTCTTAAGTGGAGATTAATATATCAAAATATTTCTAAATATATTATTTCATATATCTATAATAGTATTATCAGTGTTCATGATTAACATATATTTTTTAAAATACATTTATTTGAAAGATATGATATACATTTATATTGAAATTTCTATCTTAAGTCAAGTAATATTCTTAGCCTAGGAGCTCTATTAGGGTTTTGTGTTTTATGCGGTCACCCTTGGCCCTCTTGCGTCATACTACACATCCAACATAGGAAGCCCCTCTTTTTTTTGTGTATGGCCGCATTTACTATGATTTTTTTGTTTTAATATGCCTTCAACCGGCTCTAACCCACCAGTTCTTGTTGGTGTTAGTAGTTCGACGAAGTTAATCAATGGCTCGTCCTTTGAACAAACATCGCTAAAAATTTGTTCTAAAATTCTTTCACGAGGCAAGTGCTCTGATTTACCAACTGATGTAGTTTTTCCTTTACCAAATTTTGATACTACCTGTCAATGGCTTGAGCAATACACCCTTGTTGGGTATTTTGTTGGGAGAACTCCCCCTGAAAGTGTGCTTAAAGAATGGGTTAACAAGGATTGGGTCCCTCATGGGGTTCACCTTGATATGGTCCAAAATTTAACCAAGGGTTTCTTTTTGTTCTGCTTTGCGGAGGTAAATCATGTGCAGGCTATCTTAGCCCATGGGCCCTAGTATGTCCGGTCTTTGTTAGTTTTCCAAGCATGGACCTGTGATTTTGCTATCTCGAAAGACACCAAGTTGCGAGTCCTGATCTGGATTGAATTCCCTAGTCTACCCTTGCCTTGTGTGCCTTTTTTGAATAGTATAGCTTCCTCACTAAGGAGGGTTATTTGCATTGAGCCAGGTAGGTTCTTTCAAGCCTAACCCCAAAAGAGGGTTTGTGTGGAAGTGGACCTTTCCAAATATTTGAAAGACTCCATTGATATTCAAATTTGAGCTCTTCGCCACACCCAGAAGGTCACATATTTTACTCTTCCAAACACGTGCTATAGGTGTCAGTCAGTGGACCACAAGATTAAGGACTACCCTTTAGCAGTGCCTCCTACACCTTCTTCGCCATGAGATGCTGAAATGGACTACGGTTACGAACCAAAAGAATAAGTCTACTAGTTCTGGGTCAGGTCCCATGACCTTTGAGCCAATGAAAGATGTTTCAAACCCATCTGTGAAGGGGAAAGAAGCTCTAGTTGGAGTTGATTATGTTTCACAGTAGCCTAGGCCAAAGGCTACGCCTCGGTTGGCTGTTGTCATGTTAACATGGCTGAATATTTCTTCTCCTATGATGGGAGCTCAAAGGCGATCTTGCATCCCTTCCCCTCCTAGGGAAGAAGGGGAATATGTTCATGAAAAGTGAAGGATGTCCTCTCCATCCATCCAGATTAGATCAGTTCTACTAGAATTTTTGTAGAATTGTTTCTCTTCTTTGAATGAAGAGGAATCGGGTTTTGAAGACATGGAGGAGTTTCACTCATGAACTTCCTCTCATGGAATGTTTGAGGTCTAACATACCTCTCCAGAAAGTATTATGTCGGGGATACCTTGTGTAAGTACTCTGGTATTGAAGTGCTTTGTCTTCAAGAAGTTAAAATTTCTAGTTTTTTGCTTGTTACGGCTTGTCACTCTATTTGGCTAGCTAGTAAAAATTGTTGTACTACTCATGATGCTGGGCATGGCGGAGCTGTCACCCTTTGGCCCCATGGTGGCACTCTTTTCTGGTCAACCATGGGCCTGATCCCACTCATCAGCTTATTTGGATCCTTCTTAACATTGATAATCATTCCTTTAGGATTATTAATTTCTATGCTTCTAATGATGTTATGGAACACTCTCTACTCTGGCATTGGATTGTTGATTCTTTACCAATTGTTACCTAGTTACTAAGTGGGGACTTCAATATGGTGGAAATGGCATCTGACAAAGATGAAACTTTTCCATTTAGATGGACAGCTGGGGAAAGGGAGGCATGGTTTTACATACACAATAAATTGGGGCTTTTTAATCCCAATATTGGTTGCCTCCATTCTCATTCTCTCTAGCACACTTGGTGTAATTACAGAGCCAGTTCTGACATAATATTTAAGCACCTTGATCATGCCATGATCTCGATGCAATCTTTTTTCTCTTTTGATAGATCCTCTCTCCCAGTTAAGCCATTAGTGGATGTGACCTTGTCAGACCACTTCCCCATTTATTTTTGCATTGAATGGGAGACTTGACAGTCTTGTATGTGTAAAACTCATTTTTTTTAAACACGTCTTTACTCTGCCACAAGCCTACCCTAGCCCACATTCATAGAGTTCAGAATTTGGAGTGTAGACCAGCTCATCATACAGGCTAGATTTCTTGGTGGAATGAGGCTATCATCCACACGGCTAGATTTTGCACATTTATGGGTGCCAACTAGCTATTTTTCGTCAATGGTCTTACAAGGCTACCATCGCTAACCTTTATGTTTCTTTTGAGGATTTTTTGGCTAGCCCCTTTTCTCCATCATTGCAAGTCAAGGTGGCAAGATTAAGGCACAAGAAACAAATTATTGATAACTATGCTGCTAGAGGTGTGCAAATCAAAGCTCAGTTATATTAGTTAAAAGTTGGTGATCGTGCCTCCAAAGAGTTCTTTTTGGCTCTACATGCTAGGCACTTATCCCCGGACATTAAAAAATCAAAGATGGCGTTCAAGTGCTTTTTGAGCTGTCTGATATTCTCCATGCCTTTGTGCGTCATTATGAGCAAGTCTTCACTACATAGGAATTCACGACTATGTGACAACAAGCCCTTCAAGATTGTCTTGATATTATGCCAAATACGCTTTCTTCAACTCATAATTTTTTTTATGATCAACTGTTATCATTTGATGATCTCAAAGAGGTTGTCTATTCCATGGTTGATGACAAATCCCAGGGAATTGATGGGTTCCCTTGTGAATTCTACAAAGCCATGTGGGACTATATTGGGCACGATCTGCATCAAGTTTACTTAGAATTTTTTCATTCTAATTCTCTAGGTAACTTAATTAATAAAGGTAATATAAAATTCATACTTAAGCCAAGTGACCCAGAAGACATTTGCAATTGGAGACCTATCACACTTCTTAATTTCTCCTACAAGATTATCGCCAAGGCTTTGGCTCTTAAAATCCACCATCTTCTTCCTCAGATTGTGCACCTAAAAAAAACTAGGTTTATCAAATATAGATTTATTTTGGATAATATTATTGTTGTTTGGGAAGGCATGGAATGGGCTAGATGTTCAAACTAGAAAGTTGTGTTCCTTAAAATTGAATTTTTCGAGGCCTATTACTGCATTGAATGGTTGTTTATTCTTGCTATGTTGCAAGCTTTGAGTTTTAGGCCATATTTCATTCAATCTATTTGAATGCTCTTTGTGAATGCCTCAACTTGTATCACCATCAATGGTCGTCAATCCTCTACCTTTGGACTCTTCCGTTCCATTCGGCAAGGGTGCTCGTTGGCCCCCTCTTTATATGTCCTTGCAACAGAGGGTTTTGGTTACCTCTTGGCCAACGCGGTTTTCCAGCAGTGGGTCAAGGGCATTTCTCTTCCCAACTCTCAGGCTCAGCTTTTTAATGGCCATTTTATTGATGACTCATTCCTCACCCTTCTGGAGGAAGAAGACTCCATTGTGGTAGCTCTTAAGTGTCTTAATACCTTCTATCTTACTGTGATACCCCTCGTGTTGTTGTTACTCTTTTGGACAGATCTTGTACTTGGTTGTGTGGGTGATCAGTTCACCCTTTTGGTTGTGCATGGATTTATGGCTTGGTTGTTTGGTTGTATTAGATTTTACATATGATGTTAGATGATACTTATTTATGGTGATTATGTTATATGACTTTTGTGGTGCTTTTAATAATATGTATACGTTGATGTTGCGAGTTTATGCTATTATATTGTTTGGTGTGTTTATTTGTGAGTCTTGGTGAAAGGACAGAGTGACATCACTTGCTTGCAAGTGCCCTGTCATCCTGCGATTTCCTTTCATGGTGTGTTTTCTATGGAGATTTATATGTTTCACGACATTTGTTTTATGCAGGATGCAGGTACTAAGTCTCGATTCCACCTGCTTCGGCAGGACAGGGCGAGCATCAAAATAAACCCAATGGGATTGATGTTGAAAAAAGGAGTGGTTAGGAAAGAATTCCCGTCCCAAGTCCGTCTACTGTGAGTCCTTGGTTGTCCTTGTTTTTATTTGTCCTTGTTTGTAAATGTGTTCATGTTGGTTAATAGTTTAGTTTGGGATTTAATAAATTTTTTATCAATTTTTAATTAAGTGTAATTTAATTAATGTTGGGTATGTGTGATCAATTATTTATTTAATTGATGGAGTTTAAAGTTAATTGTAGTTTAGTTAATTGAGTTATATTCTTTATTAAGGCAATAGTTTAAATAAAATAAATCGTACTGTGTTGATATTTTAAAAGTCTTATTGCTTTTGTATTTTTGGAGTTAAATAAATAGTTTATTAAGTTACATTGTTAATAAAAGAAAATATAAATAAATAAAATAAAATATAAATAAATAAAATAAAATAAAAATAAATAAAATAAAATATAAAAAATAAAATTATTAAATTTTCTTTTATGGGAGTTGTACGGGAAGTAGTGGAAAATAAATGAGTTTGGTGGAGGAAAGGATTCTCGGAAGAAAAACAGGCATGGGGAACAGAAATCCTTCACGGGAAAGATTTGGCTGGGAAGAGTGGGAAAAGTTTGTTTGGTGAATTTTTGTGGGTTTTTCTGTTGTTGACTTGTGAGTGAATTTGGAAGAAGCTGCAAGGTTCCAGAAGAATTTCTTGTTGGCTAGAGGAAGAGCTTCTGGGAAGAGCTTTAAAGCTGCAGGGTTTTGGTGCAACTCTTAATTCTACAGCCTACAGGAAACATGTATTTCACTGAATCTAATTTGTTTCTTTTGTAAATTAGTATATATCTTCTTTGAAAAATTTAGAAAACCTTGTTTCTGGTTATTGCCGTTAAGGCTTGTGTTGCCTCTGTAGATTTTAGTTTTAACAAACAAAAGAAAAATAAAACCATAGTTGAACAGAGAAAACTTACAATATATTTGTGCAAGGAAAAATATGAATCAACATAGGAAAATTAGCAAAAACTTCTTAATTCCTGTGGAAGTTGTAATGTTTCAAATTTTCTGTATTCTGTCACTAGAAAAAATTTTGCTATTTCCTCAACGTGGAATATTTATTTAAAATGTAAAGCTGTGTTTTACAATTTAAATATTACGTAAAAAAAATAATTATTATATATATATCTCACATGCAGGAGGAATTAGAGATTTTATAATGTTGTAATGCGTGAGAATTTTTTAAAATATATATTCATATATATAAAATCAATGAACTTCAAAATTGCTTGAAATTAGTGGGAATTTTATATAATATAATCATCATTTATGTTAGGTTTCTTTTAAAAGGTTAACAAATAAGATTAAATTTTTAAAATATATATATATTTATGTTTGATTGGTGGGTGGGGGCCGGTACGTACCCACCCCTCTTTTCAACCATAAGGAGCCATGCCTGTGTCAAATTCTTGATGTCATAGGTCCTTAGCTAACATGCATGCTTGCAGAGACTCGTCCTCCCTATGGGGAGAATTACCACGACCACTTGAGAACAGTGCTATACTTTAACTTTATTGTTTTTTTAATTAATATTTTTAAAATTTGTTTATTTCATTTTAATACGGATATTAGTATTTAAAATGATAATTTAAGAATTTAGAATTTGTTTAAATTAATATTAATTAATATATATACATTTATAAGATTAATTATATATATATATATATGTGTGTGTGTGTGTGTTTTTATAGAGAGGTATCTGTTTGATGAATATGTTATATAATTTTATATATATATATATTTTAGATGAAATTAGAAAAGGAAATATTTATTAAATATTTCAATTAAATTTATTTAATTGTCTTCTTTTAGTGGAGTTAATTGAGGAAAGAGTAATGAAGTTTGATTTTGTTATCGAGTTTGTTTAATTGGTTAAATTTTTCATATGAGATAGGGTTGTTGAATTTCCAGAGGTTGGGGAATTTGATATGTTTATTTTGAGTGATTTATTCCATTTTCGTGGCGAGTATAATTGTATGTTATATTGATTGCGTCAATTCGTTGAATCATTGAGTCATTAGATTTTAGCGAGATGGTTTTTGCCTCGCAGATTTTTATCCTGTGTTTGGTGTACCTGAGAGAGTTCAAACCCCCATGTTTGTGGTATGTTAGGAAATTCTAGGGAGAGTGGCTCTATGTGGGCGCCGGCGCACAAAGGGGCTGTCAGGATAACCCACAGTAGAGTTAGTGTAAAAAGTGAAAACCTAACTAAATAATTAGGGGATGGGTAGTTAAACACTAAAAGAAAATAATAAATACCTCGCTCACCTGTTAGGGCTATCATAGACTAAAGGTGTTCGAGAAGGCCGTGGTTGGCAAAATCGTGATCTCGTTTCCACGAGTAATGCACGATTCCGCATGAGTCACCCTATGGGGCGGCGCCTTGAAATAGGCAGTCAGGATAACCATAGATGGAGGCGGCACCTCGTGTTAGGATGTCAGGATAATCCATGAAGGCCATGCGATGACACTCTCCTCTAGCGTTTCCCCTTAGTTATTTTATTTGAAAACCTCTGGAAGTAATTTTATTGTTTTGATTTGTAGTTAATTGTTGTCATGTTATGTAGTTGACTTATGATGTCACATTTCCTTTGTGTATAAATTATTTTCCATGTTTGGTGTTGAGTCATGTGTGTAACTGTTGACGTCTTGGTCGGGAATCCTTTCTTAACTACTCCTAGCACGAGGGTGGTGGGGTGGAACGTGCTTTGCACCCCGTTGGGTTTCCCATGCTACAGTCATACCTTCAGTGCAGAGATTGTGGTGGCAGTTTGTACCAGATTTATGTACCATCTGATGTATACATTTATACTTTATTCATATCATGTAAATTGTATTGTAACTCGCCCATGTGTTGGGATAATGTATTTTGTAACTTGTATAATTGGTCACTGGTAATTAGATTGTATCTTGATGTATTAATACATCGCACTTTGTAATTTAAAACATTATTCACTGATGCAATTATAAATATATTTGATGTTGCTAAGTTGAGTAAGTTAGTTTCTCTTTGTTTCCATGCTTTATTGGTTATGTGATCTTGTATAGCGTATGTGGTTCATCATTATTTGATGCTTTGTGTTTATCACCTTTATATGAGAACACATATTCTTGGAATGAATGTTGGATATTAGTTAGGTTTGTTAATGAGTAGATAACGTAATGTCTCTACGTGTACCCCAAAGGACTTAGAAGTTTAACATGTATTATGTATTTGTAAGTATGTTAGTTGAAATTGATAACATAGTACCTTTACTTTATGTTTAAAAAAAAATTTGTTGTGTAGATAGTTGTCCTTTGGGGTTTGCGCGTCGGGGTGTTACAACTTGGTATCAGAGCCAGGTTTGCAAACACTGGGTACTTTAGGTAGTTGAGTCCATTAGGCAACCTGGCGTAACTCTTGATCTGACAGAACTCAATTGTTGTGCAGGATCATGCCTAGGGGTAGAGGACGTGGCCGAAGAGGAGGCCGAGGTGGTGGCCGTGGGGCCAATCGCCATAGTCCATCACTTCCGAGCTCACATGGGTCAGAGCGTGAGGAACTTCAGAGTTCCCAAAGCAATCCGATAGGAGGTGGTGGTCAGAATCTAGAGCAACCTGGTGTAGGTGGTCAGTTGCAGCATTTGTTAGAGGAATTATTGGGTCGTCTTGGCCCTAGGCAGGATGAGGAACAGAGATTGGATAGGGAAAGGGAGATGCAGGGAGAGCTCATCGGGTATTTGCAGTAGTAGAGAATCGTCAAGCTGAACATCAAGGCACTGTAGTTGAATCTTCAGGTGTGTTGAATGGTACTGGTATATCTATTCTCTTTGATTCAGGTGCATCAGATTCTTTCATTTCCCCTTTAGTGGTGGAAAGTTGTGGACTGGTGGCAGCTAGGCAAGGCATTAAATGGCAGGTCGAATTGGCCTCCGGGGCAAAGGTTGCAGTTGAGTCATTAGTTCAGGGTTGCAAATTGCAAATAGGGGCACTCACAACTATGGTGGATATTTGAATCCTACCCCTTGGCTCATATGATGTGGTTTTGGGTATGGATTGGTTGTACGCTCACCGTGCTATGATTGAATGTCGGCAT
The DNA here is from genome assembly GCA_007258455.2 of Sequoia sempervirens. Taxonomy (NCBI): domain Eukaryota; kingdom Viridiplantae; phylum Streptophyta; class Pinopsida; order Cupressales; family Cupressaceae; genus Sequoia; species Sequoia sempervirens. The sequence continues at coordinate 11,522 of VDFB02286664.1, forward strand.
AAGGTAGTGCGTTGTGTAGATGATGTGGGTAGTGAGGTGGAGATCATTGGTATTCAAAGACCTATCTCATTACGCTTAATCTCAGCTATGCAATTGAAAAGATGCTTTAGACAGGGTTGTCAGTTATTTGCTGTGTCAGTTAATGATTTGGACTCTGATGAGAGTCAAGGAATTTCATTGGATGATTACCCCCTTCTTAAGGAATATTCTAATGTCTTTCCTAGTGAAATTCCTGGGATGCCACCTAAGCGTGACATCGACTTTAGAATCGATCTTGTTCCTGGAGTTGAGCCTATTTCTAGGGCTCCATATCGTATGACAACATAGGAATTGCAGGAGCTTAAATTGCAGTTGGAGGAGCTATTAGAGAAAGGGTTCATCCGTCCTAGTGTTTCCCCTTGGGGAGCACCAGTTATATTTGTGAAAAAGGACGGTTTGCTTCGATTGTGTATTGATTATAGGCAACTTAACAAGGTGACAATCAAGAATCGGTATCCCTTGCCGAGAATTGATGACTTATTTGATCAAATAAAAGGAGCTCAAGTCTTCTCAAAAATTGATCTTAAGTCTGGCTATCATCAGTTGCGAATAGCCGAAGCTGATATTCATAAAACTACATTCCGTACTCGCTATGGGCATTATGAATTTACGGTTATGCCATTCGGGTTAACTAATGCACCATCAGTGTTTATGAGCCTGATGAATGGAGTTTTTCGTACCTACTTGGATAGGTTCGTACTTGTGTTCCTTGATGATATTCTAGTGTACTCAAAATCTATGGAGGAGCATGAGGTACATCTTAGGCAGGTATTGCAATGCTTGAGGGACAATCAGCTGTTTGCTAATTTGGCTAAGTGTGATTTTTACAAAACAGAGGTGAAATACTTGGGGCATGTCATCTCAGGTGCAGGTATTGCAGTGGATCCTTCAAAGATCCAAGCCATAGTTGATTGGCCAGCACCCAAGAATGTTCCAGAGATTCGCAGTTTCATGGGGTTAGCAGGCTATTATCGGCGGTTTGTACAGGGTTTTTCTAGGATTGCATATCCTATTACTTCTCTTCAGAGGAAAGGGAAGAAGTTCATTTGGTCCGAACAGTGTCAGACAACATTTGAAACCCTTAAGGACAAATTGACTAGTGCGCCAATATTGGCGGTTCCTGATCCTACTAAGGATTTTGTGGTGTGCACAGATGCTTCTTTGGAGGGTTTGGGATCCGTCTTGATGCAAGAGGGACGTGTAATTGCATATGAATCCCGTAAGCTCAAGGACCATGAGCTTAATTACCCAACTCATGACTTGGAGTTAGCCGCAGTGGTTCATGCTCTTGTGAGATGGAGACACTTCTTGTTGGGTCATAGGTTCGAGCTTCATAGTGACCATCGCAGTTTGCAATATATTTTTACCCAGCCAAACCTGAATGCTAGGCAGAGAAGATGGATGGAATTCCTTTGCGAATATGACTTTGAGGTCAAATATGTTCAAGGCAAGGAAAATGTAGTTGCAGATGCTTTGAGTCGGCGGAGACATGAGATTTCTGCAGTGGCTCTTGAGGTAGATTTGAGGAGTCAAGTCCTCATTGCACTTCCATCTGATAGTTGGTATCAGGAAGTGAAGTCAGAAATTGAGTCTGGTAGAGCTCTAGAAGGAAAGTTTGCAGGGTACTCACTTGAGTCTGATGGTCTTCTAAGGTATATGGGTCGCATTTACGTGCCTTCTGTTGAGGGTCTTTGGACTCTAATTATGATTGAGGCACATCGAGCTCCCTATTCTGCTCATCTGGGAGTTAAGAAAATGTATGCAGATCTTCAGGCATTATATTTTTGGGCTAGCATGAAGAGGGATATTGCTGATTTGGTAGCTAGATGTTTGGAGTGTCAGAGGGTCAAAGCAGAGCATCAGCATCCTGCAGGTCTATTACAGCCTCATCTCATTCCGGAATGGAAGTGGGACATAATTTCTGTTGACTTTATTGTGGGATTGCCTATGACTACTAGACGTCATGATGCTATCATGGTCACAGTTGACAGATTGACCAAGGTGGCTCACTTTTCCCCAGTTCGTTCATCTTACACAGCTTTATCAGTTGCTAGAATCTTCATGGAAGATATTGTCCGCTTGCATGGTATTCCATGGAAAATCATATCCGACAGAGATCCAGTGTTCACATCTGCATTGTGGACATCATTGCAGCGTGCCTTAGGAACACAGCTAAACTTCAGTTCTGCCTACCATCCTGAGACAGATGGACAGACAGAGAGAGTTAATCAGGTTCTTGAGGACATGCTTTGTATGTACGTGATGGATCAGTAGTCACGTTGGGAGGAGTATTTGCATCTTGTGGAATTTTCCTACAACAATGGATTTCACAGCTCTATTGGTATGGCTCCCTTCCAGGCACTATATGGTCATCCTTGTAGGACCCCATTGAGTTGGGACCGTCTTGAGGACAGAGTTCTCCTTGGTCCCGAAATGCTTCAGGACATGGAATAGCAGGTTGTACGCATCAGAGAGCATCTTGTGGCAACTCAAGACAGACAGAAGAAATATGCAGATGCACATAGAGTTGACCGCCAGTTCTCTGTTGGTGATCGTGTCTTTTTGAGAGTGCGACCACGAAAGAGCCCAATCCGTTATGGAAAGGGTTCCAAGCTCGCACCTCATTTTGTAGGTCCATTTGAAGTCTTGGAGAGAATCGGCCCCGTTGCTTATCGCCTAGCTTTGCCACCCAGCCTGTCACGGATTCACGATGTTTTTCACGTTTCTGTACTTAGACCATACTTTCCCGATGTTACTCACGTACTTGATTGGAATGCTCTTCAGGTCGAGGACAGACAGCTAGCACTCGAGCCCATGGCCGTGCTACAGCATCGGAGACTCGCCCTCAGGGGCAGAGATATTGAGCAGGTGCGGGTCCAGTGGGACCCAAACGATGAGACTTCAGCGACATGGGAGGATGCATCCTGCATTAGAGAGGCCTATCCATACTTATTTAGTGGCTTCCAGGAGTAAGCCATATCCTAGGGGGGAGGATGTGATACCCCTCGTGTTGTTGTTACTCTTTTGGACAGATCTTGTACTTGGTTGTGTGGGTGATCAGTTCACCCTTTTGGTTGTGCATGGATTTATGGCTTGGTTGTTTGGTTGTATTAGATTTTACATATGATGTTAGATGATACTTATTTATGGTGATTATGTTATATGACTTTTGTGGTGCTTTTAATAATATGTATACGTTGATGTTGCGAGTTTATGCTGTTATATTGTTTGGTGTGTTTATTTGTGAGTCTTGGTGAAAGGACAGAGTGACATCACTTGCTTGCAAGTGCCCTGTCATCCTGCGATTTCCTTTCACGGTGTGTTTTCTATGGAGATTTATATGTTTCACGACATTTGTTTTATGCAGGATGCAGGTACTAAGTCTCGATTCCACCTGCTTCGGCAGGACAGGGCGAGCATCAAAATAAACCCAATGGGATTGATGTTGAAAAAAGGAGTGGTTAGGAAAGAATTCCCGTCCCAAGTCCGTCTACTGTGAGTCCTTGGTTGTCCTTGTTTTTATTTGTCCTTGTTTGTAAATGTGTTCGTGTTGGTTAACAGTTTAGTTTGGGATTTAATAAATTTTTTATCAATTTTTAATTAAGTGTAATTTAATTAATGTTGGGTATGTGTGATCAATTATTTATTTAATTGATGGAGTTTAAAGTTAATTGTAGTTTAGTTAATTGAGTTATATTCTTTATTAAGGCAATAGTTTAAATAAAATAAATCGTACTGTGTTGATATTTTAAAAGTCTTATTGCTTTTGTATTTTTGGAGTTAAATAAATAGTTTATTAAGTTACATTGTTAATAAAAGAAAATATAAATAAAGAAAATAAAATAAAAATAAATAAAATAAAATATAAAAATAAAATTATTAAATTTTCTTTTATGGGGAGTTGTACGGGAAGTAGTGGAAAATTAATAAGTTTGGTGGAGGATATGTTTCCCGGAAAAAAAATAGGCATGAAAAAAAAACAAAAATTCTTCACGGGAAAGATTTGGCTGGGAAGAGTGGGGAAAGCTGGGTTTGTGAATTTTTGTAGGTTTCTATTGTTTACTGGTGTGTGGATTTGGGATAAGCTGCAAGGCTCCAGAAGATTTCTTATTGGCTGGAGGAAGAGCTTCTGGGAGGAGTTTTAAAGCTGCAGGGTTTTGGTGCAACTCTTACTTCTACAGCCTACAGGAAACAGGTATTTCTCTGAATCTAATTTGTTTCCTTTGTAAATTAATATATATCTTCTTTGAAAAATTTAGAAAACCTTTTGTCTGGTTATTGTCGTTAAGGCTTGTGTTGCCTCTGTAAATTCTAGTTTTAACAAACAAAAGAAAAATTAAAACATAGTTGAACAGAGAAAACTTAGAATATATTTGTACAAGGAAAAATATGAATCAACACAGGAAAACTAGCAAAAACTTCTTAATCCATGTGGAAGTTGTAATGATTCAAGTTTGCTGTATTCTGTGTATTCTGTCACTGGAAAAAAAATTGCTATTTCCTCACTGTGGAATATTTATTTAAATGTAAACTGTGTTTTACAATTTACTGTCTTCTGTAAAAAAAATAATTATATATATATCTCCTGTACAGAGGAATTAAATTTTATAATGTTTATGTCTGTGAAATTTTTAAAATATATATTCATATATATAAAATCTGACGAACTTCCGTACTTCGGAAATTCGTCAGAATTTTATATAATATAATATATATTTATATTAGGTTTCTTTTTAAAAAGGTTAACAAATAAATTAATTTTTTTTAAATATATATTTTATGTTTGATTGGTGGGTGGGGACGGTACCCGTACCCACCCCCCCTGCGCAGCCCATAAGGGCCGCGCACAGCAGTCGAAGGACTGCTGTACAGCAGTCCTTAGACTGCTGTACGCAGCCTTTGGGGGCTGCGTCCTCCCCTATGGGGAGGTACGCAGCCACTTGGGCTGCGGCTGCTATACTTTAACTTTATTGTTATTTTTTTTTTTAATTAATATTTTTAAAATTTGTTTATTTCATTTTAATATGGATATTAGTATTTAAAATGATAATTTAAGAATTTAGAATTTGTTTAAATTAATATTAATTAATATATATACATTTATAAGATTAATTATATATATATATAAATATATATATATATATGTGTGTGTTTTTTTTTTATAGAGAGGTATCTGTTTGATGAATATGTTATATAATTTTATATATATATATATATTTTAGATGAAATTAGAAAAGGAAATATTTATTAAATATTTCAATTAAATTTATTTAATTGTCTTCTTTTAGTGGAGTTAATTGAGGAAAGAGTAATGATTTGATTTTGTTATCGAGTTTGTTTAATTGGTTAAATTTTTCATATGAGATAGGGTTGTTGAATTTCCAGAGGTTGGGGAATTTGATATGTTTATTTTGAGTGATTTATTCCATTTTCGTGGCGAGTATAATTATATGTTATATTGATTTGCGTCAATTCGTTGAATCATTGAGTCATTAGATTTTAGCGAGATGGTTTTTGCCTCGCAGATTTTTATCCTGTGTTTGGTGTACCTGAGAGAGTTCAAACCCCCATGTTTGTGGTATGTTAGGAAATTCTAGGGAGAGTGGCTCTATGTGGGCACCGGCGCACAAAGGGGCTGTCAGGATAACCCACAGTAGAGTTAGTGTAAAAAGTGAAAACCTGACTAAATAATTAGGGGATGGGTAGTTAAACACTAAAAGAAAATAATAAATACCTCGCTCACCTGTTAGGGCTATCATAGACTAAAGGTGTTCGAGAAGGCCGTGGTTGGCAAAATCGTGATCTCGTTTCCACGAGTAATGCACGATTCCGCATGAGTCACCCTATGGGGCGGCACCTTGAAATAGGCAGTCAGGATAACCATAGATGGAGGCGGCACCTCGTGTTAGGATGTCAGGATAATCCATGAAGGCCATGCGATGACACTCTCCTCTAGCGTTTCCCCTTAGTTATTTTATTTGAAAACCTCTAGAAGTAATTTTATTGTTTTGATTTGTAGTTAATTGTTGTCATGTTATGTAGTTGACTTATGATGTCACATTTCCTTTGTGTATAAATTATTTTCCATGTTTGGTGTTGAGTCATGTGTGTAACTGTTGACGTCTTGGTCGGGAATCCTTTCTTAACTACTCCTAGCACGGGGGTGGTCGGGTGGAACGTGCTTCGCACCCCGTTGGGTTTCCCATGCTCCAGTCATACCTTCAGTGCAGAGATTGTGGTGGCAGTTTGTACCAGATTTATGTACCATCTGATGTATACATTTATACTTTATTCATATCATGTAAATTGTATTGTAACTCGCCCATGTGTTGGGATAATGTATTTTGTAACTTGTATAATTGGTCACTGGTATTTAGATTGTATCTTGATGTACTAATATATTGCACTTTGTAATTTAAAACATTATTCACTGATGCAATTATAAATATATTTGATGTTGCTAAGTTGAGTAAGTTAGTTTCTCTTTGTTTCCATGCTTTATTGGTTATGTGATCTTGTATAGCGTATGTGGTTCATCATTATTTGATGCTTTGTGTTTATCACCTTTATATGAGAACACATATTCTTGGAATGAATGTTGGATATTAGTTAGGTTTGTTAATGAGTAGATAACGTAATGTCTCTACGTGTACCCCAAAGGACTTAGAAGTTTAACATGTATTATGTATTTGTAAGTATGTTAGTTGAAATTGATAACATAGTACCTTTACTTTATGTTTAAAAAAAAATTTGTTGTGTAGATAGTTGTCCTTTGGGGTTTGCGCGTCGGGGTGTTACACTTACTTCCGGCTCTACCATCCAGTGGCATAAAACTTTGTGTTACTGACAGTCTATCTTGTCCTCTCTGCCTTGGTTGCAACAGTATGGATGGAAGTGAATTGGGTTTGGAGAAATTTTTTAGTTTATGGGCATTCCCTTTTCCTTTCAGGTTTCTTCGGCTAAGCTTTGGCAAGTCGTGCTCTCCAGAGTTGAAAAAAATCTTGCTTATTAGGTTACTAAGCCCCTCTCTTTGGTAGGGAAATTCCAGGTGTGTTCCAAAATTCTGGTGGCCACCCATGTTTATTATTCTTCTTGTTGGACCCCCTTCAAAGTTTCCTATGGCAAGCTTGAGAAATTGCTTTGTGACTTTCTTTGAGCCTTCTATGAATCTCACAGAGGGTTTCATCATGTGGCTTGGGAAATCTACTGCCTTCCTAGAGACTTAGGAGGTCTCGGGTTGTTGTCTACTCAACAATAAGGGACTACTCTGTGTGTTAAATGGATTATTCATTCCCTTACTAGGGATGAGGCTTGGAAAATTCTTTTCAAGCATAGTATTCAATCGAGCTTCCCTGTCCATAAACATTCTTAGAAAGGGATTGGCTTTCAAACCCTTTTGGTCATGGAAAAACCAATCCAGATTATTGGGACATTTGTGTCCAAAAGCATTTGGCAGGCCTAGGAAGCTATCAAATCCTGGCTTCATTGGGTTGGCTCTGGTTTTCGAGATGGGCTTTCTCTCAACCAACATAATATTTGGTAGGACCGCCTCTTTTTGCTTGCAATGGTTAGCCGTTGGCTAAGTCACCTAGGCTTAAGGTGCTCAGATTTCACAAAAATGGTATCCATACCCTGCAACAGATCTTTCATAGACCCACCATGCATATTATGTCGTGGAAAGTTTTTCGTGCCTAGTACAAGCTTCATAACTAGGACTATGCTACTTATGATGGTCTGGTGAATGCCATTGCTACTGAAATGCTTCATAAGGTTGGAATTTGTGGAACTAAACTTTGGTGGAAAGACTAGAAGTGGTATCCAGGCACCCCTTTTAGGAACTACAAGATTTGGATTGCTTACAGGTGGCTCTCACCACATTTTCCTATGATTCAGAGTTTGAACTAGAGGTGGATTCTTCAATCTCTCGCTCATGTCTAGTGTAAAAGATTTATTGCCACTTGGTTTGCAAGTGCTTAGCCGAAGCTTGCCCACTTTTCCTGGTGTATTCTTTTCCAAGGCTTGCCTGTGGGTTCTCAGCTAGTTCACCTGGGGGTCCGGGACCCTCAATGCCCTTTTTGTTGCAAGCTGAGAATTTTAAGCATCTTTTATGGTTTTGTCCCAGAGCCCAACAACTTTGGACTTGGATTCATGACTTTTTTTGGCCCTTTAGGCCAAAACCTTTCTCCTGACATATGGTGTTGCTAGGAGATACTCCAATATTTCTTGCAAAATTCACCCAGCTTTGGCACACTTTCAAGGTGGAAATTCTCTTCAATATTTGGAAAGACATAAATGCTTTCATTTTTTCACATACCCAAATGGATATTCATGTACATCTTTATATGCTAAAGTTATGATTTTCTCTAATGTTCTTTTAGAAGTTCAAGTGCAAGCTAACAAAGTTGCACTTGAGGTTGCTCACCTTCAGGTTCTCCTGGACCACTGGGGTAATGCCCCTTGTACTATTGCTTAGGTCTTCGCTTCACCCACCTCTTCTCGCAGCCGGTTACCCTCCAAAGGCCAACAGCGGAGTGGCTCTAGCGTCCTCGTTCCCAACCCCCACCTCAACAAGATTCTCGCACTCCTCGGTGATACTGTTCTCCTTCGTTGTGGGCCAGCCAGGGGTGGCCTTCTAGTGGTGCTTTAGGGAGTGGCGGTGGTGGTTCTAGGTGGCCCTGTAATGATCCTCCTACTTCTGGCTCTGGTTGGCGAGCCACTGGTAAAACGTTTTAACATCTGGCACTTGCAATCTCACCCCGACAGGAGGAAGAAAATAAAGAGAAATTTTTTTTGATGATGGTTGGAGCCATCCTCCTGACATCACTCTAGACCCCGCTGATGTATGGGGGAAAAATTTGGATAACAAAGACCCTCCTAGCTCTGCTGGCACTACTTTGACCGCTTAATGGCCTTTTTATTTACTTTGTAATTTTGGACTTCTAGGCTTAGCCCATGTGATCTCTTGCTTTTTTTGGGTGCTGCCCATTTGACTCTCAGAGTGTGCCTTTTTACCACCCACCTTTTTTTTGTGAATATGTATCTTTATATTTGAATTAATATAGATAGATCCATATTCGTCAAAAAATATCTATCTTAATTGTGTACCATAAATTATATAGATTCTTTCAAATTGATATATATTTAATACCTAAAATATCTATACTAATTTATTTATTATCTATCCACTCCATTATATTTTATTGATTATCTAATGATAATCAAAGTAATATATCATTGGATTTCTTTTTATTTATATATTATTAAAAAAATACAACTTTGTATCAAATTTTAAAATAGAACTTAGATACTTTCACTATCTAATTAAAATAATCATAATATAAATTTATCTTTCATACTATTAAATTTATTCATTATTGAAATAATATAAAATTTAACATATTTTATAAATAAAAAATGTTGAACCATTGCAACTTTTCTTATACTTTGTAATTAAATGATAACTTATTTCTTCAAAATCGAGATGTTGATTTTTTTATCTGATCAGTCATATTTTGTAATTTTTTATTATTAAAAATAAACCTTTTACTCTTTTAACATTAAAAAGAAAAATTAGACAAAATATGTTTGTTTTGTTTTGGATTAGTTAAAAGATATAATTAACAAGATTAATTTAATATATTAGATGTTAATTTAATTTAATATATAATCTAATATAATATATATTAAAAATATTTAATTTAATATAATATTAAATTATTAAAAAAATAGTATATTACGTAAATTAAAATTATAATATTATTATCTAATATATTAAATTATATTTTAGATTATATATATGTTATAATATGATGTTAAAATTATATATTAGATATCATATATGTTACATATGTATTATATACTATATATATTATAATATTATAATATTATAATATGTTGTTAAATTAATAATATAATATATTAAAAATATATTAATTATTTGAATTTGTTATTAGATTATTTTATATAGTTGAATTTAATAGAATGGAAAATATAACAAGTAAATAAATTTTGAAGAGTTTAAATTTTTTTCTAAAAATTAGTTGAATATTTTTTTTGATTGTGGTCATTGTGGCATAAATCTTGAAACGCTGCAATCAAAAGCTTATCAAATAAAGTGTTTAATCACTAGTTAAGAAGAGGCCTATAGAACTAAAATTTTCTATATATAATCCTGATATAGATTTAGAAATATATATAATCTTTTTAAAATATATAAATTTAAATGTATAATCAACTTATAAAATAAATATTATATAAAATTAATTAATTATTTATATAATATATTTTAATAACATTAATTTTATTAAATATATATAGAAAAATTAATCACTAGTTAAGAAGAGGCCTATAGAACTAAAATTCTATATATATAATCCTGATATAGATTTAGAAATATATATAATCTTTTTAAAATATATAAATTTAAATATATAATCAACTTATAAAATAAATATTATATATAATTATTTATTTATTTATATAATATATTTTAGTAATATTAATTTTATTAAATATATATAGAAAAATGATTTTATTAGTTAGGCCCACTACAATCAAAATTTTCCGTATACATAAAAAATTGACATCAAATCTAGGACGAAATGGAAATCCCCCGTTGATTAAAACAGTTAACATTTTTGCGTGTACAGGATAAAGGTATGGAAATACATGAAGAGTGGGCACTTTCCTGAATACGAGAAAGGCGGTTTATAATTAAATATCTAATACGATACTTCACATTGATTGCATACAATAAATACCTTTGGGGAAGTGAAAGACTGTTGCGAAAGTCGCGAGCTCCAATAAATATCAATGGCGTCAGTTTTGATCACCCTTTATATACCGCTCCAACTTCTCTATAAATATATTTAAATTCACTAATTAATATGCATGTTAACTGTTGTAGCATGAAAATAGTAGTGTTGGTGTACCAAAATATGGTATTTCCTTAATTCATTAACTTCTTTATTTTATTTCACCTGCATTCTGCATATCTATCAAAATATCTTGTCTTAGTTGCTTGTGTTCCTGATAGAGGTTGTATTAGTTGATTGTTGGTTGATATTTTAATAAGTAATGTATCACTCTATAGTAGATAAACTGTACTACTGTATTATTTGACATTAAAATTGGGAAAATTGATTCTGGTCAGAATGATCAACTCCACAAAGTTCGACTATGTGAGCAGTGTAGATGATCTTTGTGTTGTCCTGGGGATAGATTTGTCAGCAAGACACTTTGGCCAAGCTAGCTAATACGGTGTAGTCTTTGAAAGAGCAAAAGAAACAGAGGCTACAAAAGGTAAGAAATGTTACATTTAGACATTTTTTCTTTAATTTTTTTTTTTTATGGATGGCCTATTTACTATGAAACTAGATTAGATATGAAATGTGAATGGATAAATATAATCATTGTTGTTGGCCTAGATCAAGCTTTGAGTGGTAGAATTTGTACAACCGCAAACCAGTTATAGGATTTAGATAACACAAACTAAGGTTTTTGACTATGTAAGGCCCAACAGTGTTTCAGCCTATGTCAAACTCCGTCAAAGCATTTTATGCAAGCATTTTTTCTAAGGGTTATCACAGGAAAAGGTTAAGTATGTTGAGAAGAATATATTCTTACCAAGAGTTTTTTAGATGGAAAACAAATTTAGCATATAATGAAGATGAGGCTGCCAGCTTAATAATTCCCCAGTCTGAGTTTTTAAATTATGGTGAGCAGAATTATATTATTCTTATTTTCTATTGTAGCTCAAAAATTATTGACTGATATAGAAGAAAATGATGTCACATCAATATATGCTTTCTTCTTGATATAGGAACAACCACCCTTGGGACAATCTCTTCTCTTACCTCTCATTGCTTCCAGAAGCAGCATCCCCGTAAGATTTAATAGGCTTCGTGTTGATTGCCTCACCTCATGGCCATAGTTTTTTTAGTAGGTCATTGCCCTGTTATGTACAACTATCTAGTATCTTTTTTACTTGAGGCTTTTTTTTTCAGTTAAAGTGTGTTTGTATTGCATAGCTTTGTGTAGAATGTTATATTTAGTATTTACTGCTCTTGCATTAATTTGTTTTTTCTTACTTGATCTAGGGGAGAGGGGTTCTTAGTGGAGCGGGATTCAATAGGTGGGATAGAAGTGGTCCTTAGTGGGCCCCATAGTGAAACACCTTAATATTCAATTGCAAAACACTTTTTATCCATAAAGTACACAAATTGACAAATCATTTGATGCCACATCAGTGCACCAATAAAACATGACTTAGTGCACCACTATTGGTCTCACCTTGTTTTTGGGCCTTTTTGGATATCTCAACAAAAAGCATGTTGATTTGGCATCATATTTGATGATGTGGTCCTAAAATGAAATATAAAGCATGTGAGTTGTCAAATAAATTGTTGTACAAAATTGAGAGTGATTTGAAATTTCCACGTAGATTTTCGAGAAATGCAAAATTAGGGTGCTCCACTATGGGCCCCTCCCCTAATTCTATATTTGATTTTTTAATTTTTATGTTTGGGTTTAAAGTCCTTTTTAGCATATCTCACTTGACATTTTGTCCAAATCAAGGTATCCTTAGAGTTAGGATAGGTAGATGCTAAATAGGTTTAAAATTTACATCCACCCACACTATAATAACCTATTGATTAAGTGTAAAACCCTAATTAGCAAAGTCTTGTGTATCATAATATTTGCAATGAATTCACTGTGCCATTAACTGAAACTAGAGTAACAGTAAGAATGCAAGATTATCTAAAGAAAAAAATGTTTATTGCAGCCGTTATACCACAATTTAGTTTCTACTTAAAACTCTTTAAAAGAGAATATTGTTCTAAAACAAAATCCTAGTGTAGACATATGCAACTGTGGAAAACAACTTGTATGCTTAGGAAGTATGGAATAAGGTTTACTTGGTAGTAAATAGTTTTAGATGCATGAGCTTTGACATTATATTTTTCTGAAGTCATGAACAAGGTTCTGTGAACAAGGTTCTGTGTTGATGAAATCCAAACATTTACCTTTGGTATTTGTAGTTAAAATCCACTCAACTCTCAAAACCTAAGTTTTTTTGATAATTTATTTTTTGATTATTTCCATTTGTAATATGTTTGATAACAAAGGATCAATTTCCAAACAATTGTTCTATTTAATGTATAGTCAATCGAATGTGTGTTGTCAGTATTTTTTGAGATCTACATTTCTACATTACTACTAAGTTGTGTTTGAGATCTGTATTTTATCATTTTTACATGAGGACTAAAAGGCATTGCCTGAAATTGACAGCTAGTCTTACAATTGATATAAATCTTTATATTTTAAAATCATACTTTCCATTATTTTGCTTTCATTTTTCTAGTAAAATAGTTATAAACTAATATTGACAATTAGCCTTACACTTATTTAAATATTATCTTCTATTTATCATCTATATTATTTTAGTTTATTTTTATTTATGAAATTTGGAGCTTTTTTTGTTCAACTTGAAAAAGAAACACATATAAGCAATCAGACACAATTGATTCAAAAAGCTTATACAGGTATTTATCATTTCAATATTTCATATTGATTTAATAGCATAAATTTCTATGTCATTTGATTAGTTAAATTTGAAATCTTTCTTTTTATAAGGGTGTGTGCAAGAAGTTGAGTCCACTTTTTGGAAAAAGTGGAAGTGTTTTTCCTAATTTTCAGAATTTGACACATTTGACCTTAAAATTTGAAGCACTTAAGGTGAAATCTTTAGAAAAGTCACTAATCATAAAATGTAGTGTTCAAAGTCTACTTTCCAAATCTTTTTTTTTTACCATACCATGCATGTGTACGACATCCATATTTTGACTTAAATTATTGTATTTTTCTAAATCATTTTGGGAAAAGATTAGTGACTCACTGAAGCTTGTTCTTGATTTTTTTTGTAATTTTTTATTTAATGTTTTGTTTTTGTTAAATTTTTATTAGGCAGATTTGTCATTTTGAAAAATTGTCATGTATGACATACATAAGATGACCTAAACTTATCATTTTTTGATTTTTGATTTTTATTAGGTAGATTTGTCATTTTGAAAAATCGTCATGTATGACATACATAAGATGACCTAAACTTATCATTTTTTTATTTTTGATTTTTTTTAAATTGAAAAGAATTGTCTGAAGTTTGTTCTCATGCAATCCGTTTGTCAAAATGTTATGTTGATCAAAAGTTATTAAAATAGTAAAAAACCTTGATATTTAAAGTTTATGGACGGATTTTATTATAAATTAATTGAAAAATAGAAAAAAAAATCCAATTGTAAAACAAATTACATATTTATAATTTGCATTGTCTCATCTAAAATGGGTTTTAATTTTGTCAAAAAATTATGCAAAAAAAGTCGTCAGCCATATGTCCAAAGTCAATATTTGTCTCTGACATTGTTAGGACCTTCAAGTTGCAAATCAAACCAGGTTGAAGGCCTATGTTCGTATTTCCAATGCTTTTCTTGAACCAAAATCCTAGGCAAAAACCTGAACAAAAAGGTAATAGAATTTCAAATTTTAAAAAATGGGACTGCGCTTTATAAAACAGGATCCCGTTTATTAAAAGCGAGATCTTGTTTTATAATCAAGATCTCGTTCTTTATTTTATAATATCTAGACCATTGGAAGGGAAACATGATCCCGTTTCCCTTCCAACGATCCCCACATTGAATATCGGGGAACGGGATCCCGATTTTTATGAACGGGATCCCGATTTTAATAAACAGGATCTTGTTTCTTTTATTTAAATTTACCGTAAAAAAATACTATGAAGTTTGCAACTTCATGTGTATGGCTGAGAGCAATAAAATTAAACTATTTTTCATGAGCTATTGTATTTATAGGTGATGAACTAGATTTTTAGTTGATTTTTTCAAATGAGGCATCATCTACACCATTTTTGAAGTGGAATTGTGTTATTTTTGTGCTTGTTTGGAGGAACAAAAGGTCTTCAACTTGCAATATGGATTGAATTTTTCGAAGGAGGTATGAAGAAAACAATTTTTAAAGTGGAATTTTGCTAGTTTTCTACTTGTTTTGAGGAACACAAGAGGAATAATTTTGTCCTAATAGGTATTCAACTTCTAATTTGGATTGAATATTTTGAAGAATTTCACTATTAACATTCATTTGTGCTTGAGAATTTTATAATCATGGGAGATAAAGCTTGTAATAAGAGAAGGAGGACATTGACTCCTCAAGAAGTTGAAGCAAATAGAGAGAAGGAGAGACAAAGACAAAGACAAAGAAGAATGAGAATGAAATCAATGAATGATGGTGGAGCAACCAATTCCACAACTATTGAAGATGAAAACATTGAGGATACCATGGTTGTAGATGAAGCTAATTTGCAAGTAGTCAATTTGGAGAAGAATATGATTATACAAACAAGTCCTACTATGTCTTCAAATCCCTCTTTGAATGCTATGGAGAATAATTCAATATGCACAAATCTAGGTACATCTTCAAATCCACATGTTAGTGAAATGGTAAATTTGTATGTATAATTTTTACAAGACGTTGGACTTAATGATGTTGACATTGATGATATTCGGAGAGATGAAACTTTTATAGAATTTGTTGAAAATGAAAAAGAAAAATATTTTGTTGCAAATGAAAATCAAAATGATCATTTTCTTGAAAATGAAAACAAAACATGTATTTTTTATGAAAATGAAAAAGAAAATGAAAAATGAAAACAATTTTGTTGATAAAAATGAAGATGAAAATCTAGAATGTGATGTTGAATTTAATGAAAATACCTTTTTTTAAATTGGAAGTGGTGTTTGCGATAATCTTAATGGTCAAATTTCTTGGAGGCAAATAAGAACACATGTGAATAAAATATACACCAAATTCTTTTATCATAAAAAAATTGCATTTCAATGTCAACTAATGATGCAATTGATGAGAATGCAAAAAATGAGGAAAGTAATGAAAAGGTTAGACTTTTATGTTAAACTAAAAAGAAAAGATCAATCATTAAAACATGTTATGTCTACTGTTGCTAGTTTCATTCAATCTATTGTAAAAAACAGTCGATCTAAAGATAAAAATGCAGCAAGAAGAGCTATAACAACTGGTATAGTTAATAAAGCAACTTTGAATAAAAGAATGGTAAGCAATATTAGTGAAGTTTTAAAAATTCATCCTAAAACATTGCTAACAATGGAAAAAAGAAGAGAAAGTATAGAAACTAATCCTATCAATCAATGTTGGAGTTTCAATGGACAACTACAAAGGTCTAATATAAAATTGAATGTTGAAATTAAATCTTTGATCGAAAAATATTGGCATGGTAATACTAGGCTTTGATCTAATGCTAGAGATGTTTTAAAATTAAGGGTGGGGTCCAAAGTTTGTGATCCTCACCCAAAACACCTATTAGATACAACACAAACTAAATTTTATAGAAAATTTTATAGCGATTCAGTGTTACCTAGTAATATTAAAATATTTCAAAGGTCTTTTGAAAAATGTAAACCTGGTATGTAAAAATTAATAAGCGATGAATATCTTGTTGTTGTAAAATACATGTTCAATTTCATTATTTTTATAATGTTTTTTGATATATACATTGTACCTTGCATACTAACATGATTATACAAGAGTGTGGTATTGATATGCCACCTAAAGCAATAAGAGAGTTTATTCTAGGTTTGTTTTGTGAAAAGTCTAATGGTAAATTATTTTATTTAAGTTCTTGTATTTTTGGACAATGCATTAACTATGGAAATCTTTCATTTTTAAGAATTTGTTTGCATGAAAGTGTTGATCATGATTTTGGACAACAATTAGTAGATGTCAAAATATTTAGGAATGTTCACTATTCTTTAAAAGATGGAAAAATAGGAAAGCATTGTGATCTAGTTACATAAAAAGTTAGTGTGCATGCATTCATGAGTGAATTTAAGAATAAAATTGTACCAAAATATGTCATGCACTCCGAACATGTTGGATGGCTTGATGACCAATTTCGTGCATGTAGAAACAAATTTCCAATTGGTACTATACTTTTAGTGGTTGATTTTGTGAAGAATTATACTCTCGCTCTACAAGAGGAAATTCAATCTCAATATTATAATTTAGTGCAAGAAGCTATGTTTGTCCATATTGTTTATAGACGTGCAAATGATAGCACTAAGGATGATAGAAATTTTTTGAGGGAGTATCATTTTTATTTGAGTGACAATCGGTTACACTTGTTAGAGTTCAATATTGTTTTAGTATATTTTATAGAAATTTAAGAGAAAGAAGAATTCAGATGAAAGAACACCTTATATGGTCAGATAATTGTATGGGGCAGTTCAAGAATGCTTTAATGTTCTATTGGTTAAGTAGGGTTCACAAGGAACTTAATGTCCAACATATATGGAGTTTTTTTGAAGTTGGCCATGGTAAAGGAGAACATGGTGGAGTTGGTGCGTGTGTCAAAATAATTCTTGCTAGAGAACAATTAAAATTTGAGGATTTGGTAAAATTTAAAGATGCATGTGAGATTGTAGATTGGTGTAATAGAAGATTATTTGCACCTGGTTTGAGTGATTACTCTATAGTTCATCAATTTTTTTAGTTGGTGGAAGAAGAGAACATTGTACCTAGAGTTGATTGTGAGACAATCAGCGGATCTACTAAATCACATTCATTTAGGAGTGTGACAACAAGCACATGGACTATTTGGACAAGGGAGCTTGCATATTTTTGCCAGTTTTGTATCTCAAGAGATTGGGAAGCATGTGAAAATACAAAATGGGTTGAATAGTGGGAGCAAAGATCGTTGACACCTGCAAAAACACATAATCAATATGAAAGAACTATTGAAGATTATGACCGTGTTTCAGACCTTGTACAAGAAGGCAATTTTAATTCAATTTATTTCACTTTATTATGTTATTTTTCAATACTAAATTATTTATATGGATATGCACAAGTTATTAAATTGAATTTTGTTGGCAGGATGTGTATGTTGTTATTGCACCTAAGGGGAATGAAGAGAAAACAAAATATTGTTTGGCTCATTGTGTGGAAACTAAACATAAGTTAATAACACCTCAAGAAGATGATGATGGCTTTCATTACCCAACAAGTACAATGATCTCCTTAAGACACCCCCTTAAGTAAATTTTGATAACAAGTTTTAGATCCCCTTAAGCAATTTTTTAGAACATGTCTTTGATCCCCTTAAGAAAATTTTGAGAGCTTATTTTATGATGTTTTTTTAACATTTTTTCCAATAGGATAGGTGGTGGTTGTTGGCACTTGGCTACAAAAATACCTGAGAAGAAAGAATGGTCTACCTACATTTGAAGACTATGAAACACATAAAAAGATTATACATTATTCACTTTTGGTTGTGGAAACAAATATAAAACTAGTGTGGTATCATGGAAGACCTTCAAAAAAAGTGCTATGGTTAATTTCTATGGAAGAGTATGAGGCAATCATAGATGCATTGCAAAAAAGAGAGGATGTAGGTGGTACAATGGAATAAGTAAATATAGGTAAATATAGTTTTAGATTTATTTTGTCCTTTTAAATACATTAAATACATGTTTCAACATTGGTCAAGTGTGTTATTAGTTGAAATTGATTTAAATTGTCCTTTTATATACCCTTAAGGCATAATCACAAAAATGATCTAGTCAATGCAGATTCAACCTAGAAAACATGGAATACTTGGTAAAAACAGGTAATTATTAGTTAAATTATATTTAAATACATGTTTTGATTACATATTGATATTGCTTGTACATTAATAGTTAAAATTTATTTATTGTCAATTTTTGTATCCTTAAGCCATCAATGCATTGATCTCATACTTTGAAACAAAAAGAAGAGGATGCTTGGATTCAACCTACAAACATGTGTGGAATACTTTTAAATGCAGATACTTGAGTTTTGTACATACAAATAATTTTATATAAATTAAAATATGTATGTTTTGATGAGTTCATTGATATTGCTTGTACCTTTTTGATATCAGGTGGTGTGAAAACTTACTACACTCTAGGCACAAGTTTGAGATGTTCTTGAGATGGCATACCCAAATTTTGTAAACATTGTTTTGAGATGCCATATATGTACATACATACTTACCGAATTAAACACACTCTATGTACTTCTATGTATCAAATCAATATTCTATATATTTTTTTTGTTAAATGTGCATGTTTTCCTACTTTGAAACTTTATGTCTAATTGTATAATCACTAAATATCATGCATACATTATTGTTAAATCAATTCTATCCTTAATATGTTGTATTATGACCCCTTAAGACATCCCCTTTAGACGTATTATGACCCCTTAAGACATCCCCTTAAGACGTTCTATTATGACCTCTTTAGAAATCCCCTTAAGATGTTCTATTATGACCCCTTTAGACATCCCCTTAATACATTCTATTGTGACCCCTTTAGACATCCCCTTATGACCCCTTAAAATATCCCCTTAAGACATTCTATTATGACCCCTTTATACATCCCCTTAAGATGTTCTATTATGACCCTTTTAGACATCCCCTTAAGAACCCTTAAGACATCCCCTTAAGACGTTCTATTATGACCCCTTTAGACATCCCCTTAAGACCCCTTAAATCATCCCCTTAAGACGTTCTATTATGACCCCTTTAGACATCCCCTTAAGACCCCTTAAGACATCCCCTTAAGACGTCTTTATTTGTTTTGACAACTTATAAATTAGTGTTAGATGTTATTATTTATAGAATTTATTAATGCTTTTATTCTCTAATCTTCTATGGTATTGTTTATTTCTTAAAATTTTATCCTTTCTAGTATATAAATAGATTTCTTTTGTTTGTAAATTATGATTTATTGACTAATTATTGATTGATGTGAATTGAATAAGTTCATTGAGTAATTATCACTATTTATTGAATGTACATATCATGTATATCATGTATGAAATCACTAAATTTGCAAAGTATAAATATTAAAATGTCCTATATTAATATCATGTATGAGATCACTAAATTTCACATTAATGTCTCATATTAATGTCTTGACTATAGAACACAAAATGGCTAAATGTACATGTGTAAATTAAAATTTCAACAATAATAAAGTCCATAATTTATGTAACATATTATGCATGAAACCAATATATTAAATGCATGAAATAAAGTCCGTGAGTACAACCTGTGAACTAAAGTCCAACTAAGTACTTGAGCCATGAAAATATAAAGTCCAACAGAGTACATGAGAAACCAGAAATATAGCCCATGAAATAAACAAATATAACACATAAAATCACATGTTTCTAGGTCATAACGCCTCTATAATCAAGAGACTCCTTCACACCATGTACTATGTGGATGACCTCAAACGCTTTGTAAATAAGAGAAAGATGAAATCAAAATGTAAGACAATGAAAAATGATTTAATGACAATTTAATTTATAATCCATCATAGAATTAAATTATCGCCATATCTATGTCCGATGCTCTAGTGCACCAAGCAACCCTAAATTCTAAATCAATCTACATAAACAAGACAAAGAAATTTTAAATTAGATGTACAACTCTACAGCTAATTTTTCATTCAATTTAATTTATAATTTATCATATTTTAATTGTAATCAGACTCGCGGGTTGTGCACCAGATCTTCTCTAGGACTGGCTCATACATGCTCAACTACAAGATGCGTCTCATGCTATAAAAGAAAAAGAATAGGCAACAAATCTCATATTATGTATATCATCAATTTAAAATTTAAAATTTAGTTATATTCAATATAATTTATAATTGACTTTAAATATAATAAAAAATTTAAATTACCATTTGATCTAGAGCCTACTCTACATGTCCTCATGGTGGTGTAACTATGTCTAGGTAAGGGCTGAAAGTTGCACTAGCAAAGTCCTACAAGATCAAAATTAAAGCATGTACAATTGAATTAGGTTAATATATATATATTCAAGTTTGCACATTTTGTGTAAAACATTTTGTAAACAACTTGGAAATTAGTGGCCTCACGAGTAACTGCAACATCAAATGTTTGCCTAATGCCCATTCTTATTGTGGTATCAACCTAGACATACAAGTACATAGACATTTAACGCTTATAATATTTATAAGTGTACATGCATGCGTTTCATAAATCTAGTGAATTCAAAACTCATAAAATTGTAACTATACTAATGTAAACTTTAAACAAATTTACAATATGAATGTACCTACCCCTGATCTATGACACCCGATAGTGGAGGAGTGGTTGACAATCCCTCAGGAGGAATCAATGCGGATACCGATTGACTCGCCTAAACCAACATAAATATTTCAAACATATATGTGATTCAATTATAAATTTAAAACTCAAGTTAAATAATTTATGATTTCATATATAATTTTAAAAATTGAAATCAAAATAGCCCATAAGGGTTGTCAAGTATGACCGGTGTCGATGTATGTTCTCATGGAACGATGATTGCCCCATCTAGTGCCTCATATATACACCAAACAATTGATTATTAAAATGTATTACAAACTTTTCTTTGATATATACATTCATCAAAATTCTTATAAAATGAACGTGTAGATGCATATTTATACCTGTGTCGCAGTTTCCTCAGGGTGATGGTCTGTTATAGGAAACTCTACAAATGAATTGATGTGACTAGATGAACCACCAAAATCTCCACGTCCACCCTAACTAGGTGTGCCCTGATCAGGTCCATAGCATAATTGATGGAAACTAGTACATACATGTTGGATGGGCCTCAATACTCCTAGAGTGGTACTCATACCAGCTCCATAAAACACTCCTCCATCATCATCACTATACCCCCACCAAGAATATAGAAAGCATGTTGATCAAGGTCTCCCCATGAAAGTGCGCCTAAGGGAACCTAATGTTGAGACTAGAGCTCGATGATGTACAGGTGCATGAATGGGAGGACCAAGAGCAACAACAAGGGGTTGTGCATGCATGGGGCATTGGGGATCAACCCTTTCCCCTAACCTTTGTTGTGGCATACCACCAACACCCTAAAATGACGTAAAATCAAAATAATTGGGATTTTTCCCCAGAATAAACTCTACATACAACTTTCTCAAAAAATACAATGGGCACTCTCAATTAGCATGTGGGGGACTATCAAAAACCATATACCATCAATCCCAAAAATGTGCACTCATCTATGGATGTATGCACCACCTCATGGATATTCTAGATTTGTTGGGTGGAATGGGTTGTCGAGTAATGGGGTCAAGCAAGTAGGGGGCTAGATGGGATTTCGTTATTTTAAGGTCTAATATTTGTTTGTAAGAGAGACCATCAGAATAAAATTGTCTCATTTGTTCTTTGTCTCGTCGATGCCTATCAAGATCATAATCAATCATCCCTCGGTATCATCAACATTTCACCGCAGATGCAAAATGCCCCCACATAGGAACTCACCTTTGACGCAGAGCAGCATTGATTTGATTTTGTAAGCATGCAGCTGACTACTTATATCGCGTTTCCTCAAGCAAAGCCTCACGATAGGTGCTATATGTGGCATACAGTGGAGGGGAGGTGGAGGTGGAGGGGAGGGGCGGATGTGGTTGTGGTCGAGGTGGTGGATTTATTTACGAATAATGTTAAAATCATCCATGATATGAGACATAAATGTGCAACCTACTAAATCATACAAAATAGATGTGCATACATATATGAAGATCATATATTTAATTGAAATAGGATGAGAAACATATATATTAAGATCATATATTTAATTGAAATGCACATATATATACATTGATTGAACTTGAGCATGTCCATACAAAATTCAAAATTTAACATGTACATGTACATTTAAAATGAAAAATATGATGCATAATTTGCATGTGTACAAATCATTAAACTAAACTATACATACATACATATACAAATTTCAAAATTTAAGAACTATTATGCAAATTTTTAATACATGCACATACATACTAAACAATAAACTTGAAACATTCATAAAAGTCACTTTTTGCTCCACCAGCATACACACACACATTACACACACACACACACACACATATATTACATTTTTCTGCAGGAGGAAACTCACGATCTAGTAGATAGTCATAAACAGGAGACACATATATTATTCATTATAAGTTCATAAATCCATGTCACTAAAAATATCCATCTAGAACCAAAATCATAAATTCATGTCACTAAAAATATCCATCCAACCAAATTTATAAATTCATCGCACAAAATATCCATCGTTCAATGCAAATTCATAAATTCATAACTATTTAAGATCATTGTCTTAATTTAGAAACTATTGTGGCTCTCTACTACATCTCTTCATTTCTTTGTGTTTTCCTTTTCAGAATCGGAAGTTCTCCTCTACTCTAGCCATTGCCAATGCTCATCTAAGATCCCATCCATAGCCCTACCAACATCAACAAGGGTTTGCATCCTAGATGCAAACATCCTCACAGGAGGTACGACACATTCTTCATTTTGAATAATGTTGATTTGATCTTGGATGGTTCTAACATTGGCATTGGTTTGTGCTTGCAAATGATCATGTTCATTGATTTCAGGTGGTGGAGGTGGGGGTTTACAAAGTGGAGTGGGTGGAGGTGGAGGTGGATTGTGAATATTATTGAATGGATCCATTTGATCTTTAAGATATGAGTGAACCTGCATTAGATTTGTAATTTCAAGATGTAAGATACATGTTTAGGAAATGACTTTAAACCATTCAATAAAAAATAGCCTTAAATAATTGAATACAAATCATAAAATATGTAAGCCTCATTTATTTCTAAGGCACATGTTACTTGAATGAAAATACAATTAACTATTAATATTATACAATCTTGCATGATCTTATTATTGTTAAATTTGGTTGCCTTGGGAAACTTTGATCACCAAATTTTAAGAACTTCTTTGATCCCCTTAAGAAATGTCATATTGGGACCCCTTAAGAAATCAAATTATGATTTAGGGTGACAAGATGGCTTGAGGTGATCTACATCTAGTAAGGTCCTAGGAGAAAATGGCATAGCTCAAGTGAATAAATTTTGGTGTAGTTTCCCAAGGCAACCAAATTTTATTAAGAGCCTTTAAATAAAAAATGATTGCTTTAGGGTTTAGGGTTTAGACTTTAGAGTTTAGAGTTTAGAGTTTAGAGTAATAGGATATCTTAAGGGGATATACATGTAGTAAGATCCTAGGACAAAATTACATGGTATAAGGGAATGAAATTTGGTGGATTTTCCTAAGGCAACCAAATTTCATTAAGAGCCTAAGAAAAAATGATGGTTTTAGGCTTTAGGGTTTAGAGTTTAGAGTTTAGAGTTTAGGGTTTAGGGTAGTAGGATAACTTAATGGGATATATGTAGTAAGATCCTATGACAAAATTACATGGCATAAGGGAATGAAATTTGGTGGATTTTCCTAAGACAACCAAATTTCACTTTAAGGTCAGGTAGGACAAAATGAATGGTTTAGTGTTTAGGGTTTAGATTTTAGAGTTCAAGGTTGAGGGTTTATAGAACTTAGGGTAAAGTTTTGGTGCCCCTTGGAATATAATGAACTTGCAAGTTAGTGAAGAACATTTTCTTGTGGAATAGTTGATTTAGACTCACTTGTTTCAACTCAATTCAACCTAGATCATGTGAAATCTCATTCATATTATAATCTTGCACTCTGTCTTTTATTATTGTTAAATTTGGTTGCCTGTGTTCCTTTGATCACCAAATTTTAAGAACTTCTTTGATAATTCTTTAAGAAATTTCATATTGAGACCCCTTAAGAAATCAAATTCTATGATTTAGGTGATGATGGCTAAGGGGATCTATATGCCTATGAGGTCCTAGGAGAAAATGACATGGCTCAAGTGAGCAACCGGTGAAGTTGCCCAAGGCAAACTAAATTTCATTGTTTTAAAGAAAAAATGATGGCTTTAGGGTTTAGGGTTTAGACTTTAGAGTTTAGGTTTAGGTAATAGGATAGCTTATGGGGACTTACATGTAGTAAGATCCTAGGAAATAATTACATAGAGAAGGGGAATGAAATTTGGTGGATTTTCCTAAGGAAACCAAATTCCCTCATGAAGAGCCTAAGAAAAAATGTGATGGATTTAGGTTTAGGGTAATAGATAACTTAAGGGGATATATGTAGTAAGATCCTATGACAAAAATTACATGGCATAAGGGAATGAAATTTGGTAGATTTTCCTAAGACAAACAAATTTCACTTTAAGGTCAAGTAGGACAAAATGAATGGTTTAGTGTTTAGGGTTTAGATTTTAGAGTTCAAGGTTTAGGGTTTATAGAACTTAGGGTGAAGTTTTGGTGCCCCTTGGAATATAATGAACTTGCAAGTTAGTGAAGAACATTTTCTTGTGGAATAGTTGATTGAGATCTACTCTTGTTTCAACTAACCAACCTAGATCATGAAATATCATTCATATTATAATCTTACATGATCTTATTATTGTTAAATTTGGTTGCCTTGAGAAACTTCACCAAACTTTAAGAACTTCTTTGACCCCCTTAATAAATGTCATATTGGGACCCCTTAAGAAATCAATTTATGATTTAGGGTGATAGGATGGCTTAAGGGGATCTAGATGTCTAGTGAGGTCCAAATTTAGTCATACTGTGACCTCATTGGTTCCATCTAGCTCTGGGTCAAAAGTGTTTACCCCTCTAATAAAAAAAAATATCATGTTAAAAATGAATCAATCTATACATATCACAAAAATAACATACATCTATCACAACAAGTAAAAAATTCATCCTACATTAGAGGATATCAAAATAAATATGAAATATTTTAATAATTATACTTGTAATCACTTATTAATAAGTTATATCATACATAATTTTAATCACATAATAAAGGAATAAATATACATATGTAGAAGATACAAAAATAAAAAGAGGCTACTCACATGGATCTTTATCCTTCTAGGAACTGCCTAGATTGGTGTATTTCGTATAGGATTCTATGTAGGTGTTGGGACCTTCACCTCTCTCCTTGTATATTTCCAACAATCCCACTCACTCCCTCTATAGAATTATTTCCTTTGTTATTATCTAGTTCTTTTAATCTTCTAAATTAACCTCTTATTTATAGGAGCATAATATGAATCCTCCTCCTCTCTCTATTGTAATAATAACCTAGTTCCCCCAACCTATCATCATGTACCTCCTCCCTTTCCCATGTAATATGTGTACCTTAGGTGTTAAATGGTTCCATCTTGGCCTCCTTATTAATGCATTTCTATCCTTCCACACAAATCTATATAGTATCAAAATATAGGTAATTTTATGGTTATTGAATCTCTCTTAATTGCTAAAGAATCCATTATGATTGAGGATGGGTGGATTATTATCTAGGATCACATCTTAAAAATCCTATAGAGTTCATGGTATGTGTTTCTGAATACATATATTCCCATACAAACCTCTTTCCATGTATTATCAACTCTCCTATATAATAGACACCTTGCTAGATTTAAATTTCATATGATATATACCCATGTTTCCAATTGGAATTGCTATAATTATAATCTTATGGTATTCTAGATATTCATAATAGTTTTCATAAATCTACCAAATGGAGCCATTCTTGACATTGAACCTACATGATTTTAGGTATGTCCAATTAAGAAACTTTATCCATAGCACTCTCACTCACACTCTCCTATCTTGTGGATATAATAGAATATATTTTTCTTCCAAAGATTTAGATCCCTAATGATCATGTCTAAGTGTCATAGAGAGTGATCATCCACTCTTCATAAACTTGTAGAAACCAAAAGGTTTTATATTATGTGTTCAAATAAGTGAAAACATTACAAAAAGCTCTATTGAATGGTGACAACAGATGGTTTTTTAAGGCAACCAAATTTCATTTTAAGATCCTAAGATAAAATTAAAATGCTCTAGTGTTGAGGGTTTAGATTTTATAGTTCAGGGTCTAGGGTTTAGCAAACTTAGGGTGAAGTTTGGGTGGCCCTTGGAATAATTTAGACTTGCAAGTTAGTGTCAATTGGAATCGATCGTACATGCTTGGATTTACGAATTTGCTAACTAAATTTGCAAACAAACATTGATATTAAACTTTATGAATTTTAACTATTCTTTAACTTATTGTTTTCTAATCTAATTATAATTTAACATTGAAACTAAAGTTTAACATATCATTTTTTCCATACAATGCAAATAAAATTTAAAACATTTAAGGAATGCAAATG
Organism: Sequoia sempervirens; assembly: GCA_007258455.2. Taxonomy (NCBI): domain Eukaryota; kingdom Viridiplantae; phylum Streptophyta; class Pinopsida; order Cupressales; family Cupressaceae; genus Sequoia; species Sequoia sempervirens. Next base: position 38,799 of record VDFB02286664.1, read on the forward strand.
AATTTTTTTGAGCTCGAAATTACCCATTTTTCAAAATCAAAATGATTTGTTTGATTTCAATTTAAGGTTTTAACAAAAAAATTGTTTCAATTCAATTTAGGGTTTCAATTTCTAAACAATTAGGGTTTTTAATGCAATTTTTTCATTTCAATTCAAACTAGGGTTTTCAAATTCATTTTTTTTGTTTGATTTGAATTCAAGGTTTCAAAAAGCTTGATTAGGGTTTGTAAATGCAATGTTTTTATTTCATTTCAATTTCTAGGGTTTTGAAATGCAATTTTTTTTGTTTTGTTTCAATTAGGGTTTTCAAATTCAATTTTTTGGTTTAATTCGAACAATTTAGGTTTCAAAAGTTAAATTTTGTTTGTAAACATTACTATACCATTTTCACTTTATTAAAAAAAATATCATTTAGGTTTCATTGCATTTTTTCATCTATTTTACAATTACTTATTTCACTATAACAAGAAAAAAATGCTCAAAATGTGAAATAACTGGAAATAGCGGTACTCTTGGAGCCGCTGTTTGTGGAGGTCATTGTCACCTGTACTCAGGATCTTGTCTGCTACAAAATGAACTTTGTTTTTTTTTTTTAAATAGCATTGTAAAACGGGATCTCAATTTTTATAAATCATGATCCCATTTCATAGTAATTAGGATCTCGTTCCTTGTCCATCAGTTTGGGATCCTATAGGAAACAGGATCCCAATTTTTAAAAAGTGGGATCTCGTTTGGTATTTAGGCTCGGGATCCCAAAGATAAATAGGATCCCATTTTAAAAAATTGGGATCCCATTTTTGCAAAGCCAATTTCAATTTTTTGGCTAAAGTAAAAACTTCCACGTTTCGTGGACTCAACTTTGTGCACTTACCCATAGAATGACTTATTTTATTGTTTAAATTTATATTTTCCTCTATATTTCTATGTTGCTTGCAGACCTATAATTTATGGAATTTAGATATTTATTTGTAGCATTTAGAGGCTCAAAGGTTTAGGGGAAAAATGTCAATTTATTCATTGTTGAAGGCAACTATACTCAGTCTACCAAATATGTGAATCCATTTATAAGTAAGTTGTACTAATCAAATGGATTAAAATCCAAACAAAAGAAGCCAACTCAACTTGCAAAACAAAAAACTAACAAAAACAATGGTCTCTTTTCTCAAAGCATAGTCTAATGTATGTGTAGGATTCAAATAAAAAACACCCAAATACACAACAAGAGAGCTTAAAACATAAAATATTACTCTTTCCTATCACTACTACAACAAACTCGGAAAGATAGTGATAGCTAAAATGATATAACATAGTTGTAACTCTCTTTTTCAAAAAAACATGCCAAGGTAATGATGAATACTAATTTTCTACAAGGCAATTTAGAGAGATACAAACATGGTAAAATAGAACTCAATCAAAAATTATATTAAAATACTTTAAATTGAAGAGTTTAAAATAAAACAGTTAATAAACTAGAACTCAACAATGTAAAATCTGTTGAATGATACTTGTCACTCCCAATAGAAAAACCAACTCCCCTAATCAATAAACCAAAAAGATGGCTATGAAAATTTATTTTACCTATCCAAAAGAACCAACTATTATTTCCCTTTGAATTGCCCCTATTTCCAAGAATATAGCATTAGTATCATAGGTCATTTCATCAAAAGAAAAAACCAATTTCATCTTGATTGAGCCCAATAATCATTACTGCCCATATTTTCAATATAACATTGTTCCTATAGATTCAATTTGTTATGATGTGTTGGAATGTACAGTAGGTAAGACATCTTTGAAAGAACAGTGTGTGTTATATGGTATATTGCTTTGAATGTATTACCTACCTATCCAATTTTTTCAACCATATGGGATGCACACAGGCTAACAAATGTACAAAAGTCAACAAAATTTCAATAACCACAGCCATCTCTAACAATCCATCAGTTAATTGCATATGCAGTAGGTAAAGATTAATTAAAAAGGTTGTGCATTCAATTATACAGATTTGCTTTGCTTATAGATGTTTGCAAAGTCACAATTGCATGCACTTGTAAAGATGTTTATTCTTTGTTTCTTGAGAAAAGGCACCTGCGACCTTCTTTTAGCTTTTATATGACAACATTTTCCAACTAACATTGTTTCTTGAGTAGCATAATTTCTTTTAGTTATTTTTCAAAAAAATTACACTTTGTTTTTTATCTAATAATGTTACCTCATTTTCT
>VDFB02286665.1:0-67937 GCA_007258455.2 Sequoia sempervirens
TCTCTTTTGGGCAGAGATTATGCAAAGTGCGAGTATTACGTAGAGTTAGCATCCCTCATATTTTCATTTTTATTTGTAATATATTTGACCCACACCATTTCTACAACAAGATCAGTCCAATAAGATAATAACTAGGGGAGTCATCTTAATCCTCTCTTTTTTTATTAGACTTAAAAGAAAAATCAGACCATTAAGACTAAGGAAATGATTCTCCATTAGAGGAGAATTATTTCCTATTAGCTCATTCATAACAAAAATAACCCACATATAGTTGGTTGTCTTGGGGACAGTGATAGATCAATTCACCTTCCCCAAGCATTGCTTACATTCTACCATGTCTTAGTCTTAGTTTAGCCTAAGTTCATGAAAGAGTTAATTTATTTTAATAATATTCTTTGATGCTTCAAATTTGGGGAACCTCTATCAAGGGGAAATACATTTCTACAATCTCTTTTGGGCAAAGATTATGCAAAGTAGAGGTATTACATAGAGTTAGCATCCCTCATATTTTCATTTTTATTTGTAAGAGATTTGACCCACACCATTTCTACAGCAAGATCAGTCTAATAAGATAATAACTAAGGAATTCATCTTAATCCTCTCCTTTTTATCAGACTAAAAAGAAAAATCAGACCATTAAGACTAAGGTTGAAAGAGATATTTTAACTCCATTGCATTAGATTTGACCAACTAGCTTACTAAAGAAAAATCAGACCATTATTAAGTCTTACTCATAGTTGATAGAAGTAGAACTATTACCTACTAATAACTCACTTTCCCATATGGTTAAAGACTATGCAGTTGAACCAACATATGAAGCTAATAGAGTAGTAAATCCAGTTATTCCCAAAAGGATGGTAAACACATTATTGTATTTATCGTGGCAGAAAGCTAAATACATAGATCTTACCACTTAGCTTTATGTTTCCTTAAATCTCTGCTCACACCTCAATGGGGTAAAATAGAAATGGTGTAAAGTAGTTGTGAAAGTGAAACTAAATCTATCACACTTTCTCAGTGGCTTAATGCTACCTTAAATGGATGCTTACAAACCCTTCTCTCCCCTTATGCCTCTAACTACTAGATTATCAACTTATCAATCGTTGAGCCTCACTTCTACAAATGAAATGAACCTAAACTAACTATTACAGCTCAAAGAGAAAATACTTGCATACAGTCTAAATTATTGAGCCTCTCTAATATTTATGCAATGAAGCAACTATATGATTTGATGATTCTAAAATCTCTACTTAATTCAAAATACCCTGCCCTCATTTCCCTATGAGTTTTATTTGTTCATAATATGCAAGAAGAGATTCCCTATTCAAGTACCCCATCCTATAGCTGGTGTGGAGGTTTATTTTTCTAATTTCTTAGTTTCTTAAGTTATTTCCTTTACACTTGCTTAAATTTGTAAAATAAAAATAGCTCCCAACACTTGAGCATGGGGTGAGCTCTCCAAACAAATTATTGCGAGAACTTTACATCAAGATTCCAAAGCCAAAAAATAAAATTTCACAAAGGCTACAACATAGAATGGTACTGCATAATAGAAGGATTTCAAACCTGAGATGGTGAGATCTAGAGTAGAAAAATGGAATGCCCTAGCCTCCAAACTCTAGTCTCCTCTTCAAAACCCATCCACACTTCAACCACACTCTTTGTTTCTTCTTCTTCTCTTTCCCCCCAAATCCTCTCTACCCAAAATGAGATGTTGGCAGTCCAATTCAAGAAGAAATGGATGAGGTTTTTCATGGTGTGCTGTTCAAAACTTCTTTTTTCCATTGGAGGAAGTTGCAGGGGTTGTCAGGCCTCTTAATTCCTATGATGTCCTCCTCCTCACCAAGCTTCTTCCTCCTTGGTCGAGATTCTTCCTCTGCTACTGTGTTTCCCTGGCTTCTTCTCTCATGAAAGCATCTCTTATTTTTCTTGTGTCTTCCTTTTTATTCCATATTTTCCTGATGGAAAACTTTATTTCTTTTATTCAATGGTTCAATTCAATGCCCCTCCATATTGCATTTGATATAAACAACTAATGTTTTATTATTTGTGGTTTTAAATCATTTTTTATTTAATATCTCATAGCTCTTTACTTGGTGGTTTATTATTTATTATTATTATTGTTTCCTATATCTTGGTTTATCTGGCGCCCAACTTCAAGTTTTTTAAATATGAACTAATTTTATTGAAGCGATGTAATTTATTTATTTGGCCTATACATTATAGTTATATTTTATTTATTCTTAATTAGATATGTATTTATATATTTTAATTTATTTTTAATATGTTAACTATTACCATTTCTAGTGAACTTACCATATCAAGCAAGATCCTTAATTTAGCCAAAACTATTTAGATTATCTTGATGAATCTTCCTAGTCAGAAATGAATAACTATGGTGATTATTATATGTCTAAGGCCCTGGGTTTGAATGAACCTCAATTTGACAGAACTATAGGCATGGTCAACACTAGAATGACATACCAATTACCTTTCTCTCATCTTGTGGAACCACATAATCTGCCTCACTTTGCACCCCGAGTACCTGCATCCAACAAAAAACCTCACAGAAGTACAAAAACCAAGTCATTAGTGTATGTTAATCCAAACATTCAATGCATTAAATTAAAATAGCATAATAGGATTGATAATCAAATTTAGTATCAAGGTTTGTATTTAACACACACTGACATGCACACACACAGTTATTTATGTTTGTACCTTAAAGTTTAAAGTTCTACCCCTAGTCCAAATTACATCAGGGCTAGGGGTCATGCAAAATTATTAACAAAGTATCGAGGGGATATGACATACTTCCCCCCTTAGGATTAAGTCGGCTCAACTTAATTAAACAAGTATGGTTATTCTAGTTTCATTACATTTTCATCTTCATAAGTAGCTCCTCATTCCCCATATTGGTCCCATAGGACCTTAGCTTGTTGGATAGTTCTATTGCACAATTGTAGATTGTGACTGTCTATGATTGTGAGTAGTTCGAGGTGGATATCTCCAGTGTCTTCTACCTATCATGCTTGCCAATCAATTATGTGTGAGGGGTTAGCAACATATTTTTTAAGCAAGGATACATGGAATACATTATGTATGTGAGAGAGAGATGGCAGAAGAGCTAGTTGGTAAGCTACACGACTGATTTTCTCAAGTATCTCGAAGGGCTCTATTGAATCATGGAGCTATTTTAGTGACCTTTCCAAACTTTATTGAGCTTTTGTGTGGTTTGATGTGTAGGAACACCTTGTCCCCTACTAAAAATTCCCTTGGTGTCTGCTTGGTATTCGCATAATTTTTTTGTCAATCTGAAGCCTCTTTCAGTCTTTCTCTTATAACTTCACTTGAGTGTCATATTCCTAAAGAATTTTTAGCCCTATAGTTACTCGATTTTCTAAACTGTCCCAACCTATAGGCTTTCTGCACTTTCTACCATACAATGCTTCAAATGGTGCCATTTGGATGGAAGAATGGTATGAATTGTTATATGTAAATTCTACTAGAGGTAGATACTCTTCCCACTTAATGGGCTGATCCATGGCATACATTCTGAGCATGTCCTCCATAACTTGTTTAATTCTTTTGGTTTAGCCATTCATTTCAAGGTGGTAAATCGTACTAAAATTGAGTATGGTTCCTAGGGTGGTCATAAGAGAGGTCCAAAACCTGGAAGTGAAAAACTTATCCCTATTCAAGATGTTTACCTTAGGCATCCCATGTAGTTGTTGACGTCCCTTTTGGCACAACAACATGCAAACAGAATATTGCTACTCTATTTCTCCTAAAAGAGAAAGATGATCACATGGACACCTTAGCTCCCAAGGTCTTTGTAGTTGGTTCTCAACTGTGTTGATGTCCCTCAGTGGTTAATGTAATAGTAATGTTCAAGGGGCTTGCTGGTGTTGAGATTTTTGGACTGTTTTGGAGTAGAACATGAACTTAAATCCTACTCTAAACAGGGTCTTGAAAGAAACATAAAAAGATGGATCAGGGCTTTGGAATAGAAAATAATGATACTTCATCCAAATTAACCAAACCTATCACCTTCCAAGGAATTCCTAATTAAAACTATAGAACAAACTTGACTTGTGACTAACACACAGTTCCATTCATTCACAGTGTTGATTTCAACAGCAGATTACAAGTTACCACCTAAACAAAAACTCAAATCAAACTTCATTCCTTGAAAGCTTCACAAATCAGATGATTAACTTATGATAAACAACATTCTGGAACACAACATGAAGTAGATTAAAATCTGGTTGCTTCTACTGTCAGTGAAATAGATAAGCACCATTTACAAATCTGGCATAATCACCAGTGTACAAAAAAATTGTGGCTCCAAATTGTTTCCACTTACTCTAAGAAAAATGAAAGACACATTAGACTATTCTAAATCTAACTTCTACTCCAAGAAGACAAAAGAAGGTCCTATTACAAAGAATTAGGTTCAGCTTTTATCCCCTTTATTCCTATTCTACTGGCTACTAACTAGAAATCCTCTATCTAGAAGTTCTAACTCTACCCAGGTCTTCGTCGGTTCTCTATAGGTTCTAACCTTTACAAAAAGGCAAGAATTCCTTATATACAGACTCTACCAAAAGAATGTGTTGTCCCTTGATTCTAGGGTTTACAAAATATCTGCTTCCAGGAGAATCGACATTTAGATCTCTTGAAAAGAATCAATGCCGCCTTCAATGAGAAGCCTTGTTGTCCATGCTAATGAAGGATTTCTAGGAAATATCTGTAGATCTTTTGTTACTATAGAATTTACTCTCCTATCTTCGTTTCCATACTCAAACTCCTCAATAGAGCTTCCTTGAATGCTCAAAAAGATCATCATTAATATCGATCTATCTCCTAACCAGTGGTTGCTACAACTGTCCCTGTGAGTCATGGTTGCTTCTTTCCTTTGGGATCCTTCATGTTTTGGAATCTTCTACATGTTGAACATCTTCAAAAGCATCATCGGGTCTCCCTTTAGATCTTTGCATCATTGCCCAAGTTGATCCATCATCGTCTGTTTTCAGAAGGAAACCATCTTGCTTGCATTTTGTTAGTCTTCTCCACAGGGGTGATCCATTGGTCAATGGCTCATCTTAGCTCTCTCTGATTAGATGATCACATGCCACGTAGGATTTTTGGTGGTCAAAAGTGGTCCAAACAATATTGCATGTCAGTGAGACATCATCAGTGTCTCCCTAAGGTGACTTCACCATTTTGTAGTTATCGGCATGACACAAGACAGTTGGTATGACGTTTCAGCGTGCTATGGAATTCACAACGAGCTCACAAAACTTATCAACAAGACCACATGGAAAAGTCCTCCTTTTGGCGAGCACACTCCACATCGGCAAGACCCCCTCATTTCGCTAAGACCTTTCATCAAAGCCCCTCTATTCGTTTTAATTCTCCCCAATCTCCTCCTTATCCTCTGGCAACTTTGTCTCATTTTGGCTAGACCAACTCCCTTCGCCGAGACCTCTTGGTGAACCTTCCTTTCCTCAAGGTCACACCCTATTGGCGTGACCCTTCATAGTCACCCAGACTTCTTGGCAAAGATGCAAACCTTTCAGCGAGCTTCCTCATGTTGGCGAGACTATCACTTGTCACTGTGACCTCATAGCGATGTCCTCTTTTCTCCTAGAACTTATTCTGTCAACAAGAGTCATGGCGATGCCAGACTCCTTGGGTGAGCTCATCTTTGATGTCGGGGAGACTATAATTCTTTAGGGAGACCTTTCCTCGAACTTCTTTCTTCTTACCAAGCCCATTCCCTTTCTGTGTGACTTCGCATGGTCGGCCAGACCTCTTGGCGCATACCTTTCATCTCCATGAGCTCATTTTTCTTTTGGTGAGACCTTTCACCTTCGGCGAGACCTTTCGTCAATTTCCTTCACTCTCATTGGGCTTCCTCCACGTTGCTAAGACTTTCTTTGGTTGGTGAGACTTTACACCAACCGAATCTTCCTTTTCCCAAAATCTATTGTCACCAAGACCTCTCTTGTGGTCACACCGATATGCTTTCCTTCGTTCCACAAGTATTGTTGTAATCTTCCTTTATTGGGGAGATGTTGTATAGAAACCTCATGTCTCAGCGAAAGCTTTTGCATGTTCACTCTTTGGTCGTCGAGACTTATTAATTCTCTCACCAAAAACCACTAATAAAATCCCCTTGTGGCATGTTGGTGTGACATTATGAATTCGTCGAGACCATATGCCGAAGAAGATGACTCCCGCCGAAGTGTATGCTTGTTTTCACTAGTCGGTGAGACATAAGGAGTTCACTGAGACTTCTTATGGCAAGGTCAAATATTCATGTTGAAATGTACTGTTCTTGTTGTTGGGACTCTAACTAATGTCTTGCCGATATGAACTACTTTTTGTGCCCCGTTGGTGAGACTAAATGTACTCGCCAAGATATCTCTCTGAAAAAAAATTTTCTCACCAAGACACATATAATAATTAGTGTTTAGCAAGACACCAAACTTTTAGGGAGACCTTTCATTGAAGAAAAACTCCTACCGAAGTGTTATACTCCTCCTACTAGTCAGTGAGACTTTGTGAATTTTCCAAGACTTCTTGGTGAAGAGAAACCTCCTGTCGATATAGAGATCCTCCTGCCACCGATCGGTGAGACACTTGGAAAGTCATCGAGACCACATGGCGAATACTATTTGTTTGGCCAAAGTATTTACTCATGAGACGATCGGTAAAACATGAAAAGCTCACCATGAGGTCTTTCCTATGATGGCTTCTCTTGTCAATGGGAACTCCTCAGTCACCAGGATGATGGTTGATGTGTTGTTGATAGGAAACTGCATGTGAATCCCGATCATTGTGACATGTCCAGAGTCCTACCAACTTTTGCCTTAACTGATTTTTAGGACGAGCTGGATTGAGGGATGTGTTCCAACTGAGCTCCCCTAGAAAATATCATCAGGGGTAGGATTAATCCTAACACAACAACAAAGAGAACTATAGTGAAAATCACACAAATAGAAGTTACTTAATCAAAATCATCATTGAAATGAATTCTATGTCAGTAAGGTGTCGTTAAATCTTCAAACAAAATGATCATACAAACAATTCAGGTTTTAGGTCAACCCACGAAATCCAAGTTAGGGAGGAATTTTGGAGAATTCCAAGCCAGGTGGATTCCAACGGAATAAGCATGAAAACACCCATTAAAAACTTAATCCAATCACTATCAATCAAGGAACAACATGTGAGATCTCAAAAGAGCATCAATTAATCGTAACATGCATCATCATTTATTAACTAGTCCTGCTACTCCATACTTCTTCACATTTCATCAGATTCTGAGAGAATCTGTGCAGGACAGATTTCCGTGAAGGAGAAGACATTGCTCGGAGGCCTCAGGGATTTCTGGAAAATCTGAATTGGGTGAAAAATCCCAAACTCAGAAGAAAAACCCAAATTCCAACTGAGGCAGAACCAAAATTAGATCAAACAAAACAAAAGATAGAACATGGAGAAATACTAAAACTCCCAAAAGCAAAGCATATATCAGAGGCAAACAAATAAAAAGAGAAGGGGGACCCATTTTGATCCAGATCAAAGTGGGGTGGTTATGCAAGGCATAACAAATGGTGACTCAGCTGGGAAAATGGTTTAACCATTTTCATGAATTTGAAGGATTTAGCTACCCAAAACTCATGGTTCATGAACATCACAACTCCAGTTGGGTCAATTATAACAAGCAATGTGAAGCTAGAATCTCAAATGTAAGTCAATCAATGGCTACCTCTGAATCAATGTGTGTGCTTGATTGTGCATCATCCTTTCATAAAGTTTCTTCATCTTTTGAATAATAATGTGCAAGATTTGAACTGCATGAGTTGATTTCCTTCGTGCAATGATATCCTGGGCATTGCTCCACTTCCAGTCAGGCGTCCATATCCCTAATGGAGATACCTCTAGTTCTCTCACAACATTTCTCTACTACCAGTCAGGCATCCATAGCCCCAGTAGAGATACTAGAATCACCCATTCATATTGAATCTTGCTTTTTCTTTTGATAATTCTTTTCTTTTTTCTTTTGAAGTTTCAGATATTTCATTTAATTTTCATTTCTTTTCAATATGTCAGATGTTTAATATTTGATCTGGGTTGAAAACTACAATGGACCTCATAACAGCAGTTGGGAAATCAAATTTTTCACTCAAATCTTACAACACTATCACCCTAGGAAAAATATACCGATACAAAGGAAATGATCTTGGTGATTTGTGAAAGATTTAGGAGGGCTAATGAAGGTTACTTACTTTGCACCTTGTTTTCAAAACTTTCCACAACTCTTGTTGACAATGGGCATAAAGAAAATTTTTAGGACAAAATCACCCAATTAGAAAGCATGAAAATACCTAAACCATTCTTCTCCAAATGACCAAAGTATGCTTCAGATAACAACCCACAGTTCAAATGGGAAAGAATAGATAAACCCCAAAAGAATAAAAAAGACCTAAAGCAAAAGAGTAAGGGAAACAGATAGACAGAAAGAAAAGGATGAACCAACAAACAACCAACTAATTACAAACAAACAGAATATTTACAAATAGGGAAACAAACTATCTACAAACAAAACCAAAAGGAACAGGTAAAGGAAGACAAAAGAACACAAGAAAACTAACTAAACCAAAAAAAAAAAAAACTAACCCTAACCTATCCTATCCCTAAACTAACTCCAAAGATAAACTTTGCAAACACAAGACTGTAAAAATTTGTACATTGATTTGACTGATTTTTCATTATGTGCAACAATCTTAACTTACTAGGCACAATTCTAAACCTAACAAATTTATCTTTATACTAAGAAATATGAAGCTTGTGTGCAATAAGTTCATTCTGAGGGCATCAAGCTTGAAATATTATTAGTTGTGGGTTTTCATTTTTATCATGATTTACCCACAAACGTGTTTTACTATCCCCAAAGCCGTAATCAAACTGAAAGTTAGTAAAACACAAAGGATAATGAAAGGACACCGCCTAATTCTAAAGATTTCTAGTTACCAATGCAGGATTTTGTATTATGATATCCTCTTCATGGGGTCTCAGCTCATGGAACACCACTGAATCAAGGTTCAACTTGTAGTCAAGATATTCACTCACTAGCATCTTTGTATTCATCTCGGGCACGAAGTCAAAAAATTTCTGAATTTCTTGAAATGAATCCTTCCTTTCAACATTTTCTTGAAACATGTCGCCCCCAAGGGTTTGGGAATCTGCCTCCAATTTATCACCATTGATGTCTGGGATACTGGCACATGGTGAACAAGGATTTCCTTCGAGCTCATTTGAAGACACAGAGTCAGAGTCAGGAAAGCACTTTCTCAATTCACATTCCTCCACCAACACATTTAAGTGAACATAATCAAAATCAGGAAAATACTCCCTGGTCTCATTCTCTTCATTATATTGAAGAGATTTTACATCTGAGAGAACCCCTTGGTTGCTTTGTTGGCATTCCTCTGCTTCATCCAAATGTATCCCATCATGAATTTCCTCAAGGAGCTCTTGACTGATCTGCACATCTGCTTGAACTTCTCCCCCTTAGAATTTCATTATGGCATTTAAGTCCTTGTCTTTAACCACAAGATTCATTGACAATACCGTCTTGAAGCATGTTATTTATCTCAATCTGTCCACCACTTAAATTAGCAGAGTCATCTTCTTGTGTTAACCCATCAAGGTGTGTTTCTTCCTCATCCACCATCATGAAAAAATCTATGAATGCATCGATGAATCCATTCTCCACTTCTATCAAGCCTACATTAGGCAGAGGAGTTTCATTAGTTGTTGAATCCATCTTGATGCAAGGGTCAAGATCATCAAAAGATGAGGAAGAATTAAACCTTTCCACACAGTCACTCTCATCATTTTGGATTGACTGATCACCATTTTCATGTATGCTAACCATTTCATCTCCTAGATCGACGGGATACGTACTCCAAGGATCTTCCATAAGTATCCCTTCAATAGAGATTAGTTGCTTGAAGTACAATTCCATCCTTCCCAAGAAGACATGGCAATCCATCTGAGAGTGTTGCTTTGTTTAGTGTATCCTACATCCACTTGGCCCAATAAGTTCTAATAGTTTTAGACCCCCCAGCTCCTCTAGTTTCTCCATTATTCAATTTTGTGCATGTGGGATATCTAGCCAACATGAGCCATGTTCCTTTGTCCATCCTTCATCACCTAGACTTTCATCTTGATCGGATGAGTTCTCCCAGTGGTCTTGTGTACAATTGACCTGATATGGGGTGTTGGGGAATGGGGTGCTTGGAACCTTAGGAAGGTTGTAGCTGCTTGGTGAGAATGATTGCATTTGGGCAGGGATAGCATAAGGCTGCAGATGATGGCAATTTGCAAGCACAAGAGGGTTATAAACCTGAGTTTGGCTCTCTGAATTTCTAGTGTCGCATCCAAATTGTGCCAATAAGAGAGCTTTTCTTAATGCCTCATGCAAAGATGTAGCCTTACCACAACTTCTAACTTTGATTGAAAATGAGGGGTTTAAACCCCAATAATAATGTTCTATCAGTATATAATCATTCACAACCAAATCCAAAGATTGAATCCTTTGATACATGAACAAAAATCTATGATTAAATTGATGAATTTGTTCTAATGGTATCCTTTTGTAGTTACAAATTCATGTAATGGGTGTAATGTATGAGGATCAAACTGATCTAAGAATAATATTTCTAGTTCTATCCATGAATAAATAGATTCTGGAGACAGATTATCATACCATTACTTGGTTGTACCTTGAAGTGTTTGGACAAATAATTGGTAGATGATATCCTGATGTTGAACTTGGAGAAAAGTAAGTATACACATACAAGTTTCGACATGTTCAAAAGCATTTCTCCCATTGTTAGGGAAAAATAATGGAAGCCAATCATACAAATGATATAGGATTCCATGGACAAATCTTAGTGTATACAAAGGGCTACCCATTAGAGCTTGGTTTTCCCAGACTTGACCCAATCCAACTCACAATGATCCAAAATTTCTCAAGTCGGCCCTCCCTCTAGCACCAGTCTCTTTTGACGTCCCTTTTGGCACAACATGCAAATAGAATATTGCTACTTTGTTTCTCCTGAAAGAGAAAGATGATCACATGGACACCTTAGCTCCCAAGGTCTTTGTAGTTGGTTCTCAATTGTGTTGATGTCCCTCAATGGTCAATGTAATAGTAATGTTCAAGGGCTCTGCTAGTGTTGAGCTTTTTGGACTGTTCTGGAGTCAAACATGAACTTAAATCCTACTCTAACTAGGGTTTTAAAGAAACATAAAAAGATGGATCAAGGATTTGGAATAGAAAAGAATGATACTTCATCCAAATTAATGAAACCTTTCACCTTCCAAGGAATTCCTAATTAAAACTCCAAAACAAACTTGACTTGTGACTAACAGACAGTTTCATTCATTTAGAGTGCTGATTTCAATAGCAGATTGCAAGTTACCACCTAAACAAAACATCAAATCAAACTTCATTCCTTGAAAGATTCACAAATTAGATGATTAACTCATGATAAACAACATTCTGGAACATAACATGAAGTAGATTAAAATCTGGTTACTTCTACTGTCAGTGAAACAGATAAGCAACATTTACAAATCTGGCACAATCACCAGTGTACAGAAAATTTGTGGCTCCAAATTATTTCCACTTACTTTAAGAAAACTATTTTGAATCTAACTCCTACTCCAAGAAGACAAAAGAAGGTCCTATTACAAAGAATCAGGATCAACTTTTATCCCCTCTATTCCTATTCTACTAGCTACTAACTAGAAATCCTCTAGCTAGAAGTTTTAACTCTACCAGGTCTCCATCGGTTCTCCGTAGGATCTAACCTTTACAAAGAGGAAAGAATTCCTTATAAACAGACTCTACCAAAAGAATGCGTCATCCCCTAATTCTAGGGTTTACAAAATATCTGCTTCCAAGAGAATTGGATTTTAGATCTTTTGAAAATAATCAATGTCGCATTCAATGAGAAGCCCTGCTGTCCATGCTGATGAAGGATTTCTGGGAAATATCTATAGATATTTTGTTGTTGCAGCATTTACTCTCTTGTCTTCATGTCCATACTTGAACTACTCCACAAAGCTACCTTGAATTCTCAAAATGATCGTCATTAATATCGATCTATCTCCTCACCAGTGGTTGCTAAAGCTATCCCTGTGAGTCATGGTTGCTTCTTTCCTTTGGGATCCTTCATGTTCTGGAATCTTCTGGACACTAACCATCTTTAGAAGCATCATCGGGTCTCCCTTTAGATCTTTGCATCATCACCTGAGCTGATCCATCATCGTCTATTCTCAGAAGGAATCCATCTTGCTTGCATTATGTTAGTCTTCTCCATAGGGGCGGTCAATTGGTCAATGGCTCATCTTAGCTCTCTCTGATTGGATGATCACATGCCACACAGGATTCTTTGGTAGTCAAAAGTGGTCTGAATGGTATCACATGTCAGTTAGAAATCATTAGTCTCTCCTTGAGGTGACTTCACCATTCTACAGTTATCAGCATGACACAAGACAGTCGGTATGACGTTTTGACGTGCTATGAAAGTCACATCGAGCTCACAAAACTTATGATATTGCTAACAGGATTCAACCGTGTAGTTTCGAAACTACACGGTTGAATCCTGATAGCAATATCATAATTTGACACGCTGTGGAAAAATACCTCCTACTCACAAAACTTATCAGCAAGACTGCATGCTCTCGGCAAGACCACATGGTGAAGTCCCTCTTTTGGCGAGCACACTCTGCATCGGCAAGACCCCCTCATTTCACTGAGACCTTTCATCTAAGCCCCTCTATTTGTTTGGAGTTTTCACGATCTCCTCCTTTTCCTCCAGCAACTTTGTCTCATTTCGGTCAGACCAGCTCCCTTCACCGAGACCTCTTGGAAAACCTTCCTTTCCTCAAGGGGACACCCTATTGGCGTGACTCTTCATAGTCATTGAGACTTCTTGGTGAAGATGCAAACCTTTCAATGAGCTTCCTCATGTCGGCGAGACTATCACTTGTCGCTATGACCTCATAGCAATGTCTTCTTTTCTCCCTGAACTTATTCTGTTGACAAGAGTCACGGCGATGCCAGACTCCTTGGGCAAGCTCATCTCTGATGTCGGGGAGACTATAATGCTTCGGGGAGACCTTTCCCCAAACTTCTTTCTTCTTACCAAGCCCATTTCCTTCTGCTGTGACTTCGCATGGTCGGCCAGACCTCTTGGCGCATACCTTTCCTCTCCATGAGCTCCTCTTCTTTGGATGAGACCTTTCACCTTTGGCGAGACCTTTCGTCGATTTCCTTCACTCTTGCCGGGCTTCCTCCACGTCGATGAGACTTTCTTTAGTTAGCGAGACTTTACACCGACCGAAGCTTCCTTTTGTTGAACTCTATGTTGCCAAGACCTCTCTTGTGGTCACACCGATATGCTTTCCTTCATTCCACATGTATCATTGTAACCTTCCTTTGTCGAGGAGATGTCGTATAGAAACCTCATGTCTCAATGAAAGCCTCCGCATGTTCACTCTCTGGTCATTGAGACTTGTTAACTCTCTCACCGAAAACCACTGATAAAATCCCCTTGTGGCATGTCAGTGTGACATTATGAATTCACCCTTACCATATGCCGAAGAAGATGACTCTCGCCGAAGTGTATGCTTGTTTTCACTAGTCAGTGAGACAAGGAGTTTGCCAAGACTTCTTATGGTGAGGTCAAATATTCATGCTGAAATGTGCTCTTCCTACTGCCAGGACTTTGACTGATGTCTTGCCGATATGAACTAATTTTTGTGCCCCGTCAGTGAGACTAAATGTACTCGCCAAGAAATCTCTCTAAAACAAAATTTTCTCACCGAGACACATATAATGATTAGCATTTGACGAGACACCAAACTTTTGGGGAGACCTTTCATAGAAGAAAAACTCATGCTGAAGTGTTAGACTCCTCCTGCTAGTCGGTGAGACTTCATGAATTCGCCAAGACTTCTTGGCGAAGAGAAACCTCTCGCCGATATAGAGATCCTCCTGCCACCGGTCGGTGAGACACTTGGAAAGTCATCGAGATCACATGGCGAATACTATTTGTTTAGCTGACGTGTTTACTCATGAGATGATCGGTAAGACATGAAAAACTCGTAATGAGTTATTTCCAATGATGGCTTCTCTTGCTGATGGGAACTCCTCAGTCACCATGATGATGGTTGATGTGTTTCCGATAGGCAACTGCATGTGAATCCCAATCATTTTGACATGTCCAGGGTCCTACCAACTTTTTCCTTAACTAATTTTTAGGATGAAATGGATTGAGGGATGTGTTCCAACTGAGCTCCCCTAGCAAATATCATCATGCGTAGGATTAATCCTACAACAAAAACAAAGAGAACTACAGTGAAAATCACACAAATAGAAGTTAATTAAACAAAATCATCATTGAAATGAATCCTATGTCAGTAAGGTGTCGTTAAATCTTCAAACGAAATGATCATACAAACAATTCAGGTTTCAAGTCGACCCACGGAATCCAAGTTAGGGAGGAATTTTGGAGAATTCTGAGCCAGGTGGATTCCAGTGGAATAAGCATGAAAACACCCATTAAAAACTTAATCTGATCACTATCAATCAAGGAACAATATGTGAGATCTCAAAATAGCATCAATTAATTGTAGCATGCATCATCATTTATTAACTAGTCCTGCTACTCCATACTTCTTCACGTTTCATCAGGTTCCAGGAGAATCCGCACGGGATGGATTTCCGCGAAGGAGAAGACATTGCTCGGAGGCCTTGGGGATTTCGGGAAAATTTGGATTGGGTGAAAAATCTTGAACTCAGGAGAAAAACCCAAATTCCAACTGAGGCAGAACTAAAATTAGATCAGACAGAACCGAAGATAGATCATGGAGAAACAGAAAAACTCCCAAAATCAAAGCAGATATCAGAGGCAAAGAAACCAAAAAAGAAGGGGGACCCATTTTGATCCAGATCAAAGTGGGGTGGTTATGCAAGGCATAACAGTAGCCTAATGACTTCCTTTATGAATCTTTTAGCCAAAAGTGGGGCATCATCCTTCACATTGCCTGGTATGAAGTGTGCTACCTTGGTTAGTTTATCAACCACCACTAATATACTGTCATGTTGATATCGAGTTTTAGGCAATCCTATCACAAAATCTGTGGAGATTACTGACCACTTATGTTGTGGTATATCATGAGGATATAGTGTTCTGTGGGATGATAGTGCTCCACCTTAACTTGTTGACATTCAAGACATTTGGTGGCATAGCAAGCTATTTCCTTTTTCATTTTGGGCCAAAATTAATGATTTTTTAGGTCTACATACATCTTAGTCACCCCAATATGTGCTTGATAAGGCACATTATGGCCTTCTACGAGAATTTTCATTCTCAAACCACCCTCTTCCAGCACATAAATTCGGTTCAAATAATGGAGAATTCCATCATTTCCCACATGGTACTTAGCCAGATTAATCCCTCATTGTATTTCTACCCTTATTTTCTAACAAAAGGGATCTAGTTTCTACATTTTCTTGATCTTTTCTAGCAGTTCAAACTTTAGCTGTGAGATTGCAGCTAGTTTAGCCCTTCGACTTAAGGCATCTGCAACACGATTTTCTTTTCCTTTAACATATGAGATATTTATCTCATAGTTTCTTAAGAATTCTAACCACCTTTGACGTGCATTCAAATCTGGTTGGGTGAATAGATATTGAAGTCCCTTATGATTAGTGTTTAGCTTGAAGGGTCTTCCTACCAAGTAGTGTTTCCATACCTTTAAGGCATGCATGATTTCCGCCAGCTCCAGGTCATGGGTGGGATAGTTGAGTTCATGATCATTCAATTTCCTAGACTTGAAGGCAATCACTTACCCATTTTGCATTAGAACTCCACCTGGCCCATCCAATGAAGCATCTGTCTAAACTACAAATTCTTTATCTAGATCAAGCACTTGCAAAATTGGTGAGGTAGTAAGAGCTTCCTTCAAATTCTAGAATGCAATGTCACATTTTTCTATCCATTCAAACTTCTTTCCCTTTCATTGAAGGGAGGTTATGGGGTTAGCTATCTTGGAGAAGTTCTCTACAAACTGTCAATAATATCTTGCCAAACCCATGAAGCTTCTTACTTCGGTCACATTTTTAGGAATAAGCCATTCTATAATTGCTTGCACCTTGGCTGGATCTACTGCAATTCCTTGGGCTGATATAATATGTCCTAGTAGTGCACCTTAGGCTGAAAGAAAGAAAATTTGGATAATTTCCCATATAATTTATGATCTCGCAACCTTTGCAAGAGTATTCTTAAATGCTCCTCGTGCTCTTGCAAATTTTTAGAGTAGATTAGAATGGCATCCAGAAACACTAGTATATTTTTTTCCAAATAGTCATGGAAAACATGGTTCATGAGGTTCATGAAAGCAGAGGGGGCATTTGTTAGGCCAAAAGACACCACCAAAAATTAATAATGGCCATACCTAGTTTTGAAGGTTGTCTTTGGAATATCTTCTTCCTTGATTCTTAATTGGTGATATCTTGACCTTAAATCTATCTTGGAGAATATTGTATCTCCCTTCATTTGGTCAAATAATTCATCAATTCTAGGTAGGGGATATCTATTTTGAATGGTTACCTTGTTCAACATCTAATAATCAATGCACAACCTTAGTGTTCCATCCTTCTTAATGAACAACACTGGATCTCCCCAAGGAGACACACTAGGTTGTATCAAGCCTTCCTCCATTAGATCTTGCAACTACATTTTAAGCTCTTGTAATTCAGCAATGTTCATTCTATAGTGGGCTTTTGAGATAGGCTCGACCCCTGGAACTAGATCTATTTTGAATTCCATCTGTTACTTAGGAGGTAATCTTGGCAATTCTTCAGGGAAGAAATCACGGTACCCTTGGAGAATGGGGTGGTCTTCAATGCTAGGTGTGGGATCATCATTACCCTCTTCTACCTTTACTAAATATATTTTACTCCCCTTTCTCACCACCCTTTTTTCTTGCATGGTTGAGATCACTCTTACCATCACTGGTCTTCTAATCCCCTGAAGAACCACTGACCTCCCTTGGTCATCTAGACATTTGATCTTCTTGTTGTAGCAATCCAACTTGGCTTGGTGCTTTTGGAACCAATCCATCCCAAGGATTAAATTATAAGACCCTAATGGAGTGACCCATAAATCCACCTTGGTCCTTA
Organism: Sequoia sempervirens; assembly: GCA_007258455.2. Lineage (NCBI taxonomy): Eukaryota > Viridiplantae > Streptophyta > Pinopsida > Cupressales > Cupressaceae > Sequoia > Sequoia sempervirens. The sequence continues at coordinate 17,273 of VDFB02286665.1, forward strand.
TAATCCCTAGGTCAATCTCAGCTCCTCGTAGGAAAGATTTGATCTTTTGTGTCTTACCCAACCCAAACTCAACCTCCATCTCCTCTCTACTAAGACTCTTATGATTAATTTTACATTTTTGAATAGAATGGGAGGAAATAAAACTATCTATGGCTTCTAAATCTGCTAGAATAGAAATGGGTTGGCTAAAAATGTACCTTGAATTCTATCAATGGAGCTTGATGATGATATCCATGGTTGCATAAATTCTGGCAGTGGGTTTGGTAGGTTTGTTCAGATTCTTGGGACACTCACTCATATAATGATCACCTCCGCATGTCCAACATCCACTCAATGGTCCTTTTCGGTCTTCCTTGCTTATCTTGGAATCACCTTGTGCCTCATGCCTAAATGATTTTTTCCTTTTTTCTCCTTTATCCTTTTGACCTTCTGACCCATGATTTTCCCTATAATTTCAACCCCTCTTAGTCTATCGAGAAGCCTTCCCTTTAGCTTTAGCTTCTTTATTACCCCTTTTTTTATTATCAGAGTGGTTGGAGGAATATGGATTTTGTTTGCATTCCTGCTTGCTCTTTTGCTTTTCTTCAGCAACCAAAGCTACCTCCACTGCCTAGTTTAAGCTTTAGGTCGAGTGAGATTATTTGCATACAAAATAATCTTATTCAATCCCAAGATAAACTTGTTCACCCAATCCTCTTCTTCCTTCATATAAGGCACATGACGGAGTAAGCTCATGAATTTGGACTTATACTTAGCTACCGTCATTCCCCCTTGGTGTAGTGAATGGAATCTGGTCATCTTTTGGTCTCTATGATGAGCAAAAAGGTACTCCTTGCAAAACCGTTTGGTGAACTTGTCCCAAGTTAGTTGACTGATATCATAATTTTTTATTTCCACCAATTTTTCCCACCAAAGCAAGGCTTCTCCTTCCAAGTGATAACTGGAAATCCTAGCATTAGTATTGGCACTTAATTGTATCAACCCAAAATACTTGTTCATTCCTATGAGACATGCTTCAGTGACATCCCTACCCCCAGTCCCATCAAACTTAGGGACTTGCACTTTCTTCAATTCTCAAATTAGTGGGTCTTTTCCCACTCCTCGTTGTGACTCCTATTGAGAGTGACTGTAGGTGGGAATTCTAGAGCTTCTCTCATGTTCCTAATTTGTATTCACATTGTTCTCTATGTCTAACTCTTCAGATCCAATGCCAGTGTTGTGATTAGTTCCTAGGCCAGTGTTGTGGTTAGTGCCTTGCTCCTTTTGTCTCATTAGTTCCTCGATTTTCTGCTCTTGTGCTGCTATTTTTGTATGGAGTGCATTTAATTTAGCTTGTAAATCTTTAGGTATGGTGGAGGTGGAGATGACACACCCCTACTTGCATGCAGCATTTTAGCAAGGTTAGGGCTTGTTCCCCTCAAAGTTATCTTCATTGATTTAGATGGATTTTACAAGGGAAAAGAGTGTTATTTAAGTGTCATTGTTATTTTGTTAAAATATTGTCTTATATCATATTTAGAATCAAGGAGAAATTCATACTCAACATAATATTCACATCATTAAATATTCCATTCTCATTCACCATAACACCTTGATAATTAAGTCTATATATATATATATATATATCTTTAATAGTTAGCAACTTTTACAAAAAGTGAGATGATGTTTATTTAGTACTAATTCATCATCTTGTATATAATTCCAGTTATAGAGTAGGTGCCTCCTCCTCTTTGGTTTCTTCCTCATCATAGGTCCCCATAGTTATAGACATACTAGCATGGACACAGTTGTATTTTGCAATTACTTCCTTAGAGAGGATTGGAGCATTGTGTCCACAACCAAAAGGGAAGTACCTAATAGCTGAGGGTTTGGTTTTTGGCTTTGGTTTTGGGAATCCCTTTAGCAGTTCATGATATTTTTTTTGGTTTGGCCATTTGCTTTCCCTTCTATATTTTTAGTCACTTAATAGTATCTGGCAATGGCTTTATGTTAGACATTGTTTCAGTTTCAGTTTTTGGCCATGTGATAGTAGTGGTCTTGGATCCTTCCAGGTTATTTCATTAGGGATGTTTCCTCAAGTCCTTCTTCTTCCCCTTTCCTTGCTTCCCTTGACTGATGACTGTCATTACCGAATAGTCATATTAGTACAACGAAAGAGAGATAGCACCTAGGTCCTAGTGTCAAGTTCTAAGCTGTCATACCAATGTAAAAACTACCCCAACAAAGAGGAGAACTTTTGCACAATTTTTTTTCTTTTCTTAATCTCGCAAGAAGGATCACATAAAAGGTTAAAATCATATAAACAATAATGAGGATCAGCTTAAGTGGTATCATATCATGTTAGTTACATAATCCACTAGTACAACGTGATGCACTAAACCATAAGGAAGCTACTAACTGGCTTGTACATACCTTCATGATTGAGTTCAAGTTATCTCTGCATCCGCACTTACTTTTCTCATGGTGGGGTGCAAACTAATCCCAACCAAAGTGGATTCAAACCCTATCCACCCCTCCAAGTGGATTATGTGGCCCATGGTGAGAGAGACAAAGAGTGTGTCATTCAATCCCTTAAACTATGTGCAATATTGTCTTCCTAGTGACCCTCTTTCCTATTACACCTAGCTATAGTAGCTTAAGGATCCCTTAATTGCTATAGGGTTACTCAGGAAGTTCATTCTACGTACTTAAGCTTGATAGGGAATTTTCCTTCCTAATGTCCATCTATTGGCTAAGCAACCAAGAGTAGCCATCGTTGGCATGGAATGCCCCTAGACTAATGACCATCTCGAGCTAGTACCACTTCTAGACGCTTGTCCATCTTGGGCATAGCGCTGCCCCTAGACTATTGTCCCTCTCAAGCTTAATGTTTCCCCTAGACCTCTCTCTATCTTGAGCTTAGCACCACCCTTAGACTATGGTCCATCTCAAGCATAGTACTAGCCCTAGTCTTTTGTCCATCTTGAGCCTAGTTTTACTCCTAGACTACCATCCATCTTGATTAGTACTATTCCTTGGCTCAAGCTTGGCACTAGACAAAAAGTAGGTTCCCAACTCAAACTTAGTAGGTTCCAACTTAGGATCAATAGTCTCCCATAATAGCTACAACCAAGCATGGCATGGTTAGATATTTCATGAAGAGTTCCCCATACTCATAGACACCTTATGGGGGAGAGAAGGTAACTCTACATCTCTAGATAGCTTGAGGTGGTTACCTATTCTATTCATTCCTTTGAGAATAATTTTCAAGACACGGAGTTGTAGAGACTATAATTCCACACTACAACAGTTCACGTACTCCATTAGAGGAGAATGACTACCTATTAGCTCGTTCATAAAAAAATAACCCACATATAGTTGATTGTATTGGGGATAGCTATAGATCAATTCACCTTCCCCAAGAATTGCTTACATTCTACCATGTCTTCATCTTAGTTTAGCCTAAGGTCATGAAAGAGTTAATTTATTTTAATAATATTCTTTGATGCTTCAAATTTGGGGAACCTCTATGAAGGGGAAATAGCTTGCCACAATCTCTTTTGGGCAGAGATTATGCAAAGTGCGAGTATTACATAGAGTTAGCATCCCTCATATTTTCATTTTTATTTGTAATAGATTTGACCCACACCATTTCTATAGCAAGATCAGTCCAATAAGATAATAACTAAGGGATTCATCTTAATCCTCTCCTTTTTTATCAGACTTGAAAGAAAAATCAAACCATTAAGACTAAGGCTGAAAGAGATATTTTAACTCCATTGCATTAGATTTGACCAGCTAGCTTACTAAAGAAAAATCATACCATTATTAAGTCTTACTTATAGTTAACGGAAGTAGAACTATTACCTACTAACAGCTCACTTTCCCATATGGTTAAAGACTATGCAATTGAACCAACATATGAAGCTAACAAAGTAGTAAATCCAGTTATTCCCAAAAGAATGGTAAACACGTTATTGTATTTATCGTGGTAGCAAGTTAAATACATAGATCTTACCACTTAGCTTTATGTTTCCTTAAATATCTACTCACACCTCAATGGGGTAACATAGAAATGGTGTACGGTAGTTGTGAAAGTGAAACTGAATATTTCACACTTTCTCAGTGGCTTAATGCTACCTTAAATGGATGCTTACAAACCCTTCTCTCCCCTTGTGCCTCTAACTACTAGATTATCAACTTATCAATTGTTGAGACTCACTACTACAAATGAAATGAACCTAAACTAACTATTACAACTCAAAGAGAAAATACTTGCATATAGTCTAAATTATTGAGCCTCTCTAATATTTATGCAATCAAGCAACTATATGACTTGATGAATCATTAAATCTCTACTTAAGTAAAAATACCCTTCCCTCATTTCCCTATGAGCTTCTTTTTTGTTCAAAATGTGCAAGAAGAGATTTCCTATTCAAGCACCCCATCCTACTGCTGGTGTAGAGGTTTATTTTTCTAATTTCATAGTTTCTTAAGTTATTTCCTTTACACTCGCTTAAATTTATAAAAATAAAAACAACTCCTATCACTTGAGCATGTGGTGAGCTCTCCAAAAAAATTATTGCAAGAACTTTTCTTTAAGATTCCAAAGCCAAAAAATAAAAATTTCACAAAGGTTGTAACATAGAATGGTACTATGGTTGGAGGGGGATTCTCTTAATGTTATAAATTTAACATCAATTTTATTTTTTTGGAGGCTGTAGCGGCCTACCATGGCCTTGTTTTGGCTAAAAATTAGGGGGTTTCTAAACTTTAATTTGATGGGGGATTCTCTTAATGTTATAAATTCCCTTTTGAAAAAATGTCCTCCATCTTGGTCTATTGCTAATTTTATAAATGATTCTTTAATTATCTTAAATTCTTTTGAGGAATTTAAAGTTACTCATGTTTTCCATCAAGCTAATTGGTTGGCTAATGGTGTATCCAATGTGGGGGTGGTGGAGAGAGTTGATTGGGGTTCATTTGAATCCCTTCCTCTTAATCTTAAATGTCTATCTAATGATGACCAGATGGCTTGTTTTTAAGATTGATGTCTTTTGGGAAAGGTTCTTCTTTATGTTTCATAGTTGGATTATGCATGAGGAACCTTTGGCCTGTATGTTTCATTATTATCTCCTTTGTTTTTGTACTATGGAGGACTAGCAGTGTAAGCAAGGCAGTACCTTTATTGAATTGCGCACATGTATTGTGGGTGTAATTTGTGTTGCTTTGTGAAGAGTTTGGTTTCATTTTCATTTTCTTAATTGTCTAGTGTTGTTGGGGTCTATAACTTTTCATGCTGCCATGGGTGGAGACCATTGTAGAATTGAACTGTGTTCTTGTGAGGATTTTCAAAATAATCTTGTTCTTTGGGAGCATTTAGAGCTGGGTGGGGTTACGTAATTTATGTAGAGAATTCAAGCTCTAGACCCTGATGCTACGGATTTTTTTGTGAAAGGTTGGAATGGGAGGATGCTGAGTTATAAGGGTGTGGAGTTTACAATTGATGAGGATTTCATTGCGGAGGCCACTGGTCTAGCGGTCTTTGGGAGGAAGTTGTACAAAGATAGGGGAACTGCTAAAAAGGCTTTTGCAAATTTCTTTAAGTACGACGAGAAGAAGATTTAGGAAATTGGGAGTGGAGGCTATGCTCGAAAGTATTTAAAGTCACTATGGAGAGACCTCGTGTTGGTCATAATGCACTATTTTATGCTTGAAGGTAGCTCCTCTATTATTTATAGCTGCCATTTTATGCTTCAAAATCATTTGAGGCACAAGGTATTGGTCTCATTTCCCTTCTATTTGTTAATTTCCATGGAAAAGAGAATTGAAGAACACAAAAAACCCTAAGAAGGTGGTTTTACATGAGAGTCTTATGAATCTCTTGTTTTCTCACATTAAGCTTAAGTTAATTGTGGTTTCTCAAAAAACCCATGGTAAGAAGGCTGTTAAAAATTTCGGGTATGATATGGGTGACTCTACTACTGAATGCATTGGGAGATTTGAGGAAGAAGAGTTGGATTTTGAGGAAATGTCTATGGATGAAGGTGGCTTTGAGGAAGGGAATGAGGTCTCAGATGAGTGGAACAAGGACTATGAAATGGATGTGGAGTTGCAGGTCTCCATGGTGAAGTCCATGAGGAAGATTTTGAAAGGAAAATCTAAAGGTTCCAAGAAAGATAAGCTTTTGATTAAAAGGAAGATGGAGGTGGCACCTGGCTCTAGTGTAAAACCCTTGTTTTGTCCTAGTGAAGGTGGTGTGAAGAATGTTGATGGTGAGAATATCCCTGTTGGGGATCCTATGCCTAGGAAGGTGGAAATTTTCTTTGTGACTGTGTTTAAAGATTTTGAGGGTGTGGGTTTGTGTTTGAAGGTTCCTGGTGGTGTTGGTAATGCTTTCTCTATTGAGTTGCTAAAAGGGCCTAGGCCTATGGAGGTGCAAGGGATGGAATAGGGGATGGAGGCAGCTATGCATTCTCAGGGATTCTCTCTAGTTGATAGGGCAGTTAAATTGGAGTGGCTGGAAGTGTTAGCTGATTTAACTAACTTTCTTGATAAGGAGCATATCACTTGGTGGACGTGGTGGAGGTTGAGGAATCCCTTGTTGAAGAGGATGAGGAGAAAAAAATGGATAGGATAGATGCTCCTAATAACATTGAGTTGAATGATTAGCTTCCTATTAACTGGGATGATGTGAATATGAACATGTTCTGTAAGACGGTCAAGGATGGGACAAGGAATTTTCTCTTTGGTGAAGTGGTTATTTTCTGAGGTTAAGGAACTAAATATTTAGGTAAAGAATAGGTAGGACATATGTGTTGCTATGCTCCATGGTAATCAGAAGGAGTGGGCCATTAAAGGAAAAGTAAAATCCTTGTATGTAATGCTAGACAAGTTGGTTATTGATGTTGATCATCTAGGGTTTCTCATGAGGAGAGGATTTCCTCTCTGGAATGCAAGTCAATAAAATTTTAGAGGATCGTGTTGCCAATCTTGAGGAGAGAACTAGTAAGATGATGGATGAATTAAGAATAGTGGTTAATATCAGCAATAATTCTCTAAATACCACAGCTAGGGGTCTCTCTATTTTAAACGAGAAAGCTCTTAATTGGATGGGTAAACCTCTTGACTTGGGTGAGTTAGAGAAAGTGATTGAGGAAGTCAACTGCTTGAACAAGGAGGACAAAGCTGAGGAGTCTGCTCTAGTGTTGGAGAAATATGTGAATGTTGGGTTGTGCCTTAGGACTAGGAGCAAGACCAAAAAGAGAGCGGTTGTCTCTTTGGAAGAGATCAAAGAGGTTGCGGATATGCAAGAGGAGGTCATCAGGGAGAATATGGCCTCGATGAACATCTCGGATAAAATTTTGTAGGTAATGAGTTCCTTTTTGTTGGATCAGCTGGGTTGTTGATGTTTTTGCTTTTGTTTTACTGACGGGTTCCTATTTTTTATCTTTTGTCAGCATCTTGGTTTTCTGGGTTGTTGGTGTTTTTTGCTTAGTTTATTTGGCAGATTTTCGTCCTTGTAAAGGGTTTCAAGGCCCCTTCAAAACCTTATTTTCCTTATCAAAAACATAGAATGGTACTGTAGAATAGAAGGATTTCAAACCTAAGATGGTGAGATCTGGAGTAGAAAAGTGGAATTCCCTAGCCACCAAACTCTGGTATCCTCTTCAAAACTCGTGCACACTTCAACCATGCCCTTTGTTTTTTCTTCTTCTCTTTCCCCCCAAATAATCTATGCCCAAAATGAGACACTAGTAGTCTAGTTAAAGAAGAAATGGACGGAGTTTTTCATGGGGTGTTGGTCAAAGCTTCTTCCTACAGCTAGCAGTGGTTGCAAGGGTTTCTAGGCCTCTTAATGCCTATGATGTCCTCCTCCTCACCAAGTTTCTTCCTCCTTGGTCAAGATTCTTCCTCTGTTGCTGCCCTACACCACCTTCTTCTCCCGTGAAAGCATCTCTTCTTTTTCTTGCGTCCTCTTTTTTTTCCATATTTGCCTGATGGAAAAATTTATTTATTTTATTCAATGGTTTGATTCAATGCCCCTCCATATTGAATTTGATATAAATAACTAATGTTTTATTATTTTTGGTTTTAAATCACTTTTTATTTAATATCTCATAGCTCTTTACATGGTGGTTTATTATTTATTATTTATTTGTTGCCTATATCTTGGTTTATCTGGCGCCCAACTTCAAGGTTTCTAAATGTGAACTAATTTTATTTAAGCGATGTAATTTATTTATTTGGCCCATATATTATAGTTATATTTTATTTATTCTTAATTAGATATGTATTTATTTACTTTAATTTATTTTTATTATGTTAATTGAACTACCATTTCTAGTGAACTTACCATATCAAGCAAGATCCTTAATTTAGCTAGAACTATATAGATTATTATATGTCTAAGGCCCTGGTTTTGAATAAACCTCGGGTTGATGGAACTATAGGCATGGTCAACACTAGAATGACATACCAATTACCTTTCTTTCATCCTGTGGAACCACATAATCTGCCTCACTTTACACCCCGGGTACCTGCATCTAATGAACAACCTCACACAACTACAACAACCAAGTCATTATTCCACATTAATCCAAACATTCAATGCATTAAATTAAAATAGCATAATAGGATTGATAATCACATTTAATAATAATATCAAGGTTCAAATTTAACACACACTCACACGCACACACATAGTTATTTATGTATGCACCTTAAAGTATGAAGTTCCACCCCTAGTACAAATTACATCGAGGCTAGGGATCATGCAAAATGATTAACAAAGTATCGAGGGGATATGATATTATCAACTTTTCCTTCAAATCTTCCATTTCCTCTTAACATTCGGTAGAGACTACTTCTGATGAAAAAAATTTCTTATACTCAAATTTTGGGACCTCCCTCAAGCTGTTAGGCTTCCTCTGAGGGACCAAGCTCTAATACCAATTGTTGAACATATAGAATATTGAGAGGGTGGATGAATCAATATTTCATAAATGTAATGCCCTGCCAGGGAACCTAGAGAACAACACTTAAAGTAATAAAATAATTGAACAATTTTTTTTTTAAACATTCGATTACAACTAGAGTACAAAGTTACATATACACATACATTCTTAGGGTTCCCGGACAATGCTACTAAAACATTCGCAAGTAAGATCATCACATCACTAAACCATAAGACATAAATCATAAGGATAAATCATAACAACTCTGAATGATCCAATCACATAATCATAATGTAGTTAAGTTACATCAAGTGAGATTATAACAAATCCCATAACATCATGATAACATTACAATTAGTTCACTCATACATATCAAGAGTGTATACAATATAGATGAAGATCATAACACTTATGTCAACTTGTTCAAGAGCACGCTCAGTGTCCAACTTCATGAACAATGTAGAATTAGGAACCTATCACAAGTACAATATTATCACAACATCTATAAGGGGACCCAATGGAGGATACAACATGTTCCTCCCAACCATGTGGTACCTGAAGGTCCACCCCCCATGCTAGAAGATAATATCAGGTCCACAAAGAAGAAAAAACATGAAGACAAAACATAACATCACATGGCTTGACGTACACATTATGACATAATGATATCTAAACCACATAATAACAAACAAAGCTCCTAGAGGAAACAACATACTAAAGAGGTAACTCTACATAAGAGACCACATAACATTTATTATAAAAAGAGCGTAATCACATAATTTATTATAGGTTACCCTGGTGAATCTTCCTAGATTACCGACCCTCATACCGAGTTACCCTGGTAATCTCTACTGATTCCCGGACCCTAAACAAACTCATGTGGAATCGATCTACCTTTCGAGAAGACAAAGTAGATGACTATGCAATTCTAGGACATCTCAACCTACCCTTAATCTTTACAAGCACTAAGGTATAAGGTGAGGCAATCAATTATCTGTATTATTTAATGAACTCTACCCAACCCCTAATACATTTAATTAGGTTTTCAATGAATTAAAAAATCATGATAGGTTACCTTGGTTACCTCTTTGGGTTCCAGCCTCTATCGAAATCTACTCTTCTTAATAACATAACTCAACATCAATTACAAAAGACAGCCATCATGCATAATAAAACAAATCCAAGAATGTATACATCTCAATCATGACATAGACCATATAACTTCCAAAATACCTCTAAGGTAACAAAAAATTGTGCAAGGCTAAGTCCCAAATAAAATCATTGTAATTTAACATCAAAGCACAAGCATAAAAAGCTTTACAGAACAAATTTCCTTTCCTATCCTCTGGAAGATTAAAGAACTCATAACCCAAAAGTATACTCATAAATTTAAACCAGCACATTATTGCCCATCATATACTATCATTAAGATGAATTCATGGACTAAAAATCATAAAAGATAATCCATTGTCACAATAAAATGTCTTATTTATAACGAAAAAAAACTAGGATCATTCTTTATCAAGAATAATATAAATCCTTTATATTTACTAATCAACATATAAGAGCTAAACAATTTAAATATATATATATAAAAACCTATATATATACTTGTTTACATATATACACAGTTACAATCGAATCAAATTGCACAATACAACTATTAAAACATATAATTTTCAATACATAAATCAAAGAATCTAACAACATTCATATAATCCCTTTATCTGCAGTTATCTTTAATGAAAGTATACGTGACATACATATAAAAATCAGTTAAGAAAAGATAAATCAAACAAGGATCAGATAGTCAGCACACCATGCAATCATAACGAACTTTAAGATATCAAAAGAATTTCTTAAAAAAAATAGAAATTTTAGATGGTTGTGCATGCACCATGAGGAATATGCGCCATGCAAACAAAAATCAGTAACATGTAAAAGTTTAGGAGAAATAAATAAACATGTAGGACCATTTTCATTGCCAAAGCATAGAATGATGTGTTAACTTAAACGCATTGAATCACATAGCTAAGAATGTTTACTAATAGGCAAAGCATAATTTACACATAGGAATACAGGAAATTTAAAATTGAATTCAGAAGCTTTGGATGGTGTAATTTATGCATTTTAACTCACCATAATCATGTTACATAAAAACAAATTTTCTTTAGTTTTCAAGCATTTTTGTTTTCAAAAGTCAACTTTTGAATGTTTCTAGCACTATTTCAATTCAAAACAAAAGTTTTAAAGAGGTAAATATAGGATTGTATGGCAATTTAGATATATTCAGCTATCTTATGTTAACTTTTTAAAACTCACCCAAATCAGAGAAAGGTCAGTGACCATACTATGGAGTATTAGCAAATTCAAAACTTGCATAGATCAGCTACCACAGTAATGAACCACTTGGACATATACAATCAATAACTTAGAACTTTCATTGCTAAAAAAAAATGCCAATATCCAAAGTTTACACATGATAAAGCAAGGGAGGAAATGATAATAGATTCAGGTCGAGACTTATGGAATTCGAAAGAAAAACCCTAGAACTCAAGCAAGTTAATAACTACGAAAATCTACACTAAGGGTAAATAGAAATAACATAAGAGATTTGTAAAAGAAAACATCGAATCTTATAATGTAATAGACCAAAAATTCAATATTGCAGATAGTACATAGAATTTGTTTGTCTAATGATCAAATCAAGCTTGGAAAATCAAATAATTGTAGGCTATGATCTTTTCCATTGAAAACAATTCTTTTGATTTTTTTTTAAGAATCTTTGTTTTGCTATGTTCTTTTAATTTTGAAAACTCACTCTAATTATTTCTTCGTTGCATGTGCAGGTTTGGCCGAGTTCATCTTTTTCACATACAAGGATAACCGTTTTCCAGCACAAACTAATTTCAAGCACAACTTTCATAAACTATTAATTAAGAAATTACAAAACAAAGAAGAAAACCTGATTTATAATCTTGAATCCAACAAAGATTGAAGCAAGAACCAAAAAACCTACAATTCTTTATTTTCCCAAAAGCACAGATCCTTTAAATCCACTATCTACAAAACTTTTCAACCAAAAACACAGAGAAGAAGCTTTTTCCCCAAAAACCAAAACTATCATGAAAGTTTTCTTTTCCAGCAACCCAAAAAAATTTGTCATGAATCAAATTTGCATAACCCAAAGCTTTTTAATTCATTTTTAATTAACTCAAAGTCACAAGACTTAATTGACTATTAGCATGCAATCAAAATTGATCAACCAGTTCCAATTTAATCAATTACACCAAATCAAAATTTTAACTCCAAATCAATATTTCAGATATTATTTATAAACTTCTAAAAACAAACCCTTCAAAATATCTTATTTTCCTTTATTTAAGTTTGCACATTTAAAATCAACAATTGCATTTAAATAAAAATCATATTTTAATAATTCAAATTAATCAAACCTTTCTAAACAATAATTCTAATTTTCTTATTAAATTAATTTAACACATATATTTTAATTTAACATTTAAATAAAATTATACAAATAAATTAATAAATGAACGATTTAACTAATTAAATAATACCCAAACATAACGCAAACATGAATGACACAACATGACACAAACATGAATGACACAATGGACTAGAACAATAATAACATCGATGGGTGACAACATAGATAATCATCCTATAAGGAAATGATGGCCAATCAAGGACTTGACATTATCTTCAAAACAACATGTTTCCATTGGGTCATGGCATGCTCAAACCTAACAAAATAGGTGGAGTCAATGCCTAGTACCAGCAAGCTACATAAAACAACACTGTCAAACATATATGTATAAACTGACAATCAAACCATGAAAGAGAGTCGCAGTGTAGCAGGGTACTCACGAGTGAGTAATGCTACACTGTCTCCTTCACCAAGACTAACATATAGTACTACATCATAAACAACATCAGATACACTATCATAAACACAGTAATGCTCTGAAGCGGAATAAAACCATATCACACATAATGTTCATCATAATATCACCACACAACTGTAATCAGATGATCAGTAATGTATCTAATGTATCATCACCACAGTATAAAACCAACATAATAACAATGTCGTAACTGAAATAAAATAACATAATATCAAAACAGCTAAAGCAACTATCAACCAAACAAAAACAAATTGAAACAAAGTGTGGCAACTGGAGGGACACTACAATAAAACCATAATAAAATCCATTTAAATATTATTCTAATTCTTATTGAATCAGCAAGAGAGATCATAGAAAAAATTCAATGCAAGCATACACAAGAACACTAGGATTTTTACGTGGAAAACCCAAAAAGGGAAAAGCCATAGTGAGGGTTAACTCACAATATATTATATCTAGATACAAAATATTATGGGGCTCACTACTAGGATGCACTATCCTTAAAAAGGCTCACATCCTGAGTACAAAAGTTGGCTCACTACCAAGATACAATGATAGTGGCTCACTGCCAAAAGATTGAAATGATAAAATACACCTTCAATGTGCAGGGTTCAGTTCCACTGAAGCTCAGAATATGAAGTATTGCCTCACATAGTAATGGCTCAACAAAGTTGTACTGATCACAACTGATAAAGCATTTAGGCTCTCACACTTTTCTTCTCCTTTGCACACACACTTCTCACTTCCCCTTCTTTCTCTTGCTTATACCTCTCTCTACTTTATTCCTCAAAACACCTTATATACATACAAGCATATCATGATCATCAATTAGGTTGGCACCATATATGATTTAAGAATTATACCAAGTGGGCTAGCATCCATAAAGCATGACTAGTCTTCATAATATATTATTTATGCTAAGTCAGCCAAGACTAACACACAATTCTCCAAACCAACAAATAATTCTCAAAGTAAACATCTTTTGGATCTAAGAGCACATTAATTTCTCATCATACCACCAGCAAAGAGATTATCAATCAAAACATGGTTAAGAGAGTAAAGTCGTATCAGATCTTGTGGTGAATTCTGAACTCAAATACCAACACACTAATCCATCACAAAAGGGTATTACTAGCTTCCGGTAAACCAAGCAGTCTTCCCATATAGTTATCACCATGTTGACATCAATGACAACATAGGAACAACCAACACAAACCATCCATACTTCATGCTCATGTTGCAAGGCTTCTAACCACTAGTAGAATTTGGCAAATAAATGACTATGTGACTAAAAATTTTAGTCACAACAACAAAAGATGACTAAATTCTACTCATTTTTTGCAACACATCTAGATAAATGACTAATTTGATCATCATAAGTGACTAATTTTCTCTTTGGGTAAAAAAACACAACTAAATAATTAGTCACACATAAAAATTAGACAATATGATATTAAAGTGGATAATTAAAAGAAATATTATATTATATTATAATATATTATATTATATTATAATATATTATATTATATTATAATATATTATATTATATTATAATATATAATATTATAATAATATATTATAATATAATATGATATTATTATAATAATATATTATATTATAATAATATATTTGTTACCTAAATTTCACTAATAGCTCATTTAGGTAGAGCTCTTATATTTCAAACTAAGAGAGGTAAATTTTTATTTAATATTTCTTATATTACATTCAATTGTATAAATAGAAAAATCGGAAAAAAATACAAGATTATAGTATCAAATCATTGCATTTATACAATTGCATATAACATAGACAGGATTTACACCAAATCTTTTTTTAAGAGTAATATTTATTGAATGTAAAAATGTACATTATCTCACACAAGCCGTGAGATTAGCTTTTTCTTATTCAATGCAAATTGAGAAAATCATATACATGAATAAGTAACAGAAAGAAAATGTGCATATAAGGAGAGTGACCAATCATTTCCTGAGAATGACTAGTTCAGGGTGTGTCGTCTTGTCTTGTGTTGCAACTGCCTTGAGTTGCTTATGTTCTTCCTAAGCTCCATATTTCTCCTTTATGCATCTGTCAATAGCAATGGTATTAGATAAATTCTCTAAGAAATGAAAGAATCACAAACATCATATGAACATTCACCTATGCATGTAAAGATTGCTCTCAATTTGCATTAAATAGGAAATGCATGCTTTAGGTGTCTAGGAAAACCATCGGGTCAACATATGCACCTAAATCAAGAATTTTGTTTTCTAACTTGTTTACTTCATGTGAAGATACAAGAAAAATAATGTTGCTATTTTAATTCATCTAATTAAGCATGTGGGTTATATGTGGCTCCCACGAGGGTTGAGCCCAACATGTTGATATGGTGTTTTTTTTATAAGATTGAAAGGGAGTTCATCTCTTTATCTTATGCTTGAACAAACACATATCATTTATAGCAATAATTTCTTGATGACTATAATGAGTGATATAAGGTCATTCAGGGAAGACATAATCCCTCAAGCATCAGAGGATATTAAGAAGTGAATCAACAAGTTTCAGGTGAAGGGAATAGTATGTAACAATACATAGTAGCTATTTGCATTTGGCATAGTGAAATAAGAACAAAAGGGATTTTGAATGGAGAAAATTGCATAATACAAAACATCATGATGCAGAACAAAGTTATTCTATATGATATTATTACAATCATGAAATCATAGTCATATATCAAAGTTTAACTTACAGTATTTCTCTAGTTGTTAATGAAAAAAAAGGAGAAACATTACAAACTTCATGAAGAGCTTTTACTTCATCATATCCACAAGAACAAAGTCATGCATTATTATGAGATTTCAAAGAATGTGGAACAAAAATATAACACTGGGTTGTAAATTCCTTATCCAAATGATCAAAACGATCCCTTAGGGTCTACATGTAAGAAGTTGGTCATGATGCATTGAAAGTTGAATCCAAAGAAGACACAGAGAAACAAGGAATTCTTACAAATGAAGAAATTGTTTTACTTTCTCACAGGAATGAAGTAGAAAATCCATATATGGAGCAAGCCTATAGTAGAGGATGAAAATTTTAGCCTTGAAATATCGTGTACTAAATCAAATTTGGAAAACTTCATAGCATGATGACCTTGATACATTTTCATTTATATCATTTTGAGTAGTGATGCATATTTTTAGCAGAAAGAGGTTGTGCTCTTATGGGATGTTGTTGCAATGAAATAAGTCTTCATTAAAAATCATACAAGCCATGGTGAAAAGAGGACAAAGATAAACAACTCAGTGGCTAGCTTTCAAAAGCTACACTATATAGTGGAAAGTGACAGTCATGATGAGGGTAGAGGATAGTCCTTATGCCAAATACAAATGGCAATCTGATGGTACAGTCAAAGTAACAATAAAAATAATAGTCAACAAGGTACAGTCATCATAACTAAGGGGACTGTCAAAATATATGACAGTCACATGGGGCATGAGAGTAGATTTGAAGAAAGGGTAGCATTCCTAAAGTCACCATGTTAACAGGTAGACTATGAAGAGGGGTAGATTTAGAGGTTCATAGTGATGAAAGCATACAATGTGACTTTCATGATGATAAAATATATGCCAACAAAAAGACATAAGCTATAGGGAGGTCTCCAAAAAGGTCTGAGATAATGCAAGATCTAGAAGCAGTACAAAGGAAAATCATTTAAATATGTGATTAGTTCCCCTTATCCAGCATCTTGCAAATGGTATATGTTAAAGGATGGCAGTCAATATAAAAGTTCCATAAGATTTTGAAGTTCATGAAGATTTGTATTAAATAATCAAGTACTCTTGTGATGAGGTATGTGCAACCATGGAGTAGTTGGATAAGTTAATGAAGATTTAGACCAAATTTGTAGAGACTATGCTTGGTGTTCCTTCATGGCCTCATGGGACAGGAATGTTACATATTCAATGACAGAGAACGATGAAAGATTATGGATGAGCCACATGTATTGAAAATTTCACAACTAGTGATGCAAGGGACGGTAATTGAACATGGTAAATAGTCAATTAGTGAGATCATGGTGCATCGATGCATGCATTGAATAGTAAATACAAGGTTCCATGAATGAGCAATGTAACAATCTTAATATAGGACAAAAAATACTTTGTCAAATGCAAGAATGTATGGCCACGGTCTACAAACTCATCAAAAAATGCATTGAAATTATTATAGGAAATGAAAACCATTGTGTCACGGCCTAGGATTTGAAACCTTTAGATTTTTAAATCATCAAATTTTAGAATAAATGGAGGATTTTTTTTCTTCAAGGATAATGTATGTTTGGTTCACGATGTAGAATCCCTTGAAATTGTGGAGTGCCATGAAATGCATTCTGGAAAACCCTTTCAAATGAAACATATTTCATTTTATAATGAGTTCTTCATTTTAAAAGAGAGATAACCAAGTGGAGTTTTTGTTATGATTGAAATTTTGAGAAGCCATGAATTTCACAAATGGTCACGGTTTACAAATGTTTTCTTCAAATTCCTATTTCTTGAAAGAAAATGCTACACAAAATAATAAGAGAAATGCAAAATACAAAATATTAGTACTTACCAGCTTTTGTAGGGTTTTTCTTATCAAATTTTTGTGCATTTTTTTTCCTCTGTAGTTGCAAAAGTTCATCAAAAAATCTGCCATGAATGGAGCTCTGTTGAAACCTTAGCCACAATGAAGAAGCTTCCAGATGAAGCTCAAAATGACAAATGAATATATGTTTGTTTTTTTCTTTGTTTAGGATTATTTCCCATATAAGGTCAACTAATGCCATGGTGGAATTTTCTCCATACATTTTAAAAATAAGTGCCAACTAATGGAACCCATGATTCTTTATGCCTTAGCATTTTTCAATGCTTGAGTGGTTCCTTATAAACTTAAATCTTTTCCTTCCACTTTATAAATGCTGAGACTTGTGATTTATTCTCTATTTATTTCCTTTGGTCAAATTTTAGGCTTTTTGTAATTTTGTACATTCTTCTAAAAGTGTAAAACATTTGCCTTAGTGATATTTTATAAGTCACTTAAGCTCAAATGCTATTTTAATGCAAAAGAAAGTAGCTTTCAATGCATGATTAAGAGAAAAGTGGAGGATTTGTTTCAATTTATGATCTTACAAGTATCTAGGAAGAAGTTGGAGGAGGTTGAGGTAGTTTGCAAATATTTTCCAAAGTTATAGGAGCTATTTTTGACTCAATTATGAACATTGGAGAGCATCTTGGAGCACTTTTTGTTTTCCTTTATGATGGAATTGGTCAAGATTGACCCTTTCAAGCATTTTGAGGCTTTTTGGAGTGATTATAGTTGCTAAAAAATAGGCTTTTTGGGGGCATCCGACCCCATCTGATTCTAGAACCTATTCTCATGGGTTTTGGAGGGAGAGGTGGATATAGTCACTTATGTGACTCTTTTGTAATCAGTTCTCAATATGCATTTCTATATTTAGTGATTGTTCAGTCTTTTGGCGGAATTTTGCAGATTTTTGTAGCTCTTTTGGATATAAATAATAGTATAGACCTTGGAACAATAGTGTTTTGAAGTTTCTTTGCCATCTCAATCTTTGCTCTTTTGTGTGCACCATTGATTTGATCAAGTTGATTGTGAGGTATTATCTGCTTCTCCTTTTAGCTTGGTCTCATATTTAGCACCCTTGGGTAAAAATGGTATTTTAATATAGGTTATATTTAGTGTCAGAGTTGCAACATAGTTTCTAACAGTGAATTTCTTTTCCTTTAGAAGTATGAGCATCAATACCTCTTTATAAAATATTCATGCAAGAATACAAGAGTGATTTTTGCAAGTCTTAGTTTCATACTTTGTAAACAAGTGTCTATTATCTGCATATTCATGCTCCTTAGTTAGTTTGGTGTATCACCCAGTAATTTCATTTTCAGCATTTCATTTTCAACTAATCCTTCTCCCTTTTCCCCTCAAAACTTAGTAGTTTAGGTGATAACCGGCTAGGAAGTCAACCTATTCGGAGGTTCATTCTCATTTTGGGTGACCCACAACCCGAGAATGCTCCCATGTTTCTCTAGCTAACTGAGTTTCACAACTTAGTTCGGGTGCAAGCTTAAGAGATAACAATATTATAATATAATATGATATAATATAATATATATAATATAATATATAATATTATATTATTATATCATAATATATTATTATTATAGAATATTATATTATTATATTATTATTATATATTATATTAATATTAAATATATTATTATAATATAATATTATAATATATTATAATATGATATTATATTATATTATAATATATTATTATATTATTTAATATATAATATGATATTATATTATTATTATATAATATAATTGTAATATTATTATTATATAATATAGTATAATATTATTATTATTATATAACAGTATTATATTATATTATATTATATTATATTATAATATGATATTATAATATATATATAATATATTATATTATAATGTAATGTTAATATTATATTATATTATATTTTATTTTATTTTTTTTTTAAAGGTGCAACACACCCATATTATTGAGGTAAACACTTTTGACGAGCTATGGACGGGAACCGAGAAACCCACAAAACAACCAAACTCGTGACCGCAAAGGTAGAAGGCTGGGGCCTCTGAGCACTGGCCAATAAGGAGTTTGAACCTATTTGTCTTCTAATAGCGACATGCCAGACCACGCCCTTATCGGCAAAATAATGATAATAAACTATATTATATAATATTATAATATATTATATTATTATTATATTATATTATATTATATTATATTATATTACATTATATTTATATAATATGATATTATAATATAATGTTATATTATATAATATAATATGATATTCATTATATAATATATAATATAATATAATATATATTATATAATATATTATGATATTATTATATAATATTATATTAATATATAATATTATATTATTATATAATATTATATTATTATATAATATTATATTATTATATAATATATATTATATAATATTATATTAATATAATATTATATTATTATATAATATTATATTATATAATATTATTATTATATATAATATTATATATATATATGATTTATTGGATTATATTATTATATTATAATATAATATAAAGATAATATTATATTATATCATGATATATATAAGCGGGAGATTCCATTTTGAAATTTTTTAAACGACAAAAAGAAGAACCCTAATCGTTATTGATACTCTTTCCCTAATTTCATTTTAAGAAAACTAACTCTAAAACCCTTTGTCGAAACCTTATTTTCAGGTTGTAGGTTTTTGAATTGGAGAAGTGAAAGATTGTGACATAAAGGGATAGATTCAGCTGGAGGATAGATGGAAAACAAACTAGGCCATCTTGTGGAACTTTCTTTCGTGAATACCAGCAAAGAAGAGTTTGGAGGAGCAGTGACGGATAGTGGCAATCTGATCCATCTCATTTGGCACCTCTCTCACTGTTTTCTTCTTCTTTTTTAATTTTTGCAAAAAAAAAAATTTAAGGGTGCCTTATGCTTCACTGCGGATCTTGGCCAAACTTTCATTTTAATAAACATACTCAAAAACCCTCATCGAATCCTTATTTTCAGGTTGTAGCTCACCATATTGGAGAAGTGAAAGGCTAATACTAGTGAGGAAGAGTTTTGAGGAGCCGAAACCAATAGCAGTGGGAAAAGCAAATGACTGCATTAATGGCTACAAAAAATGGGTAAGATATGCCATAATCTAAAAACCTAAATGGGCTCATTATCAGATCTGTCTGTAATTTCATATTTTTACACATACTCTAAAACCCTCGTCGAAACCTTATTTTCTTGTATTTTCTTGCATGAGTGTATGCATTACGGAGTAGGGTGGGATGAAAAAGTTGTTGCAGATGCATGTAGGGGGTCAAGAAATTCATATTCAAATTCCATGATGTTGGGCTAAGGAGGTGGGGTTGATCTAGTGTTACGGTAGCTGCAATACGTGGGGATTCCACTCAGGTAGGAGAAGACCTACAAATATTAATGCTAAGAGAGTTAAAATAGTTAGAAGTATAGTTGGAACATGGATTGAAACAAATTCGAACCAAAAGGGTGCAATTTAAGATATAAATATTAACGCAACTATTATATATTAAATGATATTTCAATGTTAGGAATTTCCTAAATATTTAGAAGGTTGTTGCAATAAAAATGAAGTAGAATTTGACATAGTTCTTTCTTGGTATATTGTTTCAGAAAGAACAGTTATTTAAGGAGGCACTTGATCTTGAGGAAGAGGTGAAATTTATTTTTATTTTTTAATTTATAATTATTCTTTTGAATTGAAGTTTATTTATTTGTTATTTTATTGTTTATTATTATTTTTTAAGTTTATGTTTTTTTTTATAAGTTTATGTTATTGTAGGTATTATTAGTTTATAAAGGGAGAATTTTATTTTGTTTTATTTTTTAAATAAAACACCTTAAACTTTTTGCTAAGTTTTTCCCTTAGAAAGACCATCCTTGTGAAATTCTTCATTTTGAAAGGGATAAGTCATATTGAACCACATTTGAAATCTCTAACTCAGAATTTCTAGATGAAATCTCTAAGTCATTTTGATTGTGGATAGGTACAGAGCAAGGAGAAAATGCAAAACCAGTGCCTTCTAGATGCATTTACAGCCCACCCCATCTACAACAATGGCATCATTGAAGACATGCATTCACATAGATGACTTTTAAGCTTTAGTTTTAGTTTTTTTCAGTTTTAAAAGTAGAATAAATCAGCAGTTTGCATACTGTGAAAGATTCTAAGATTATGTCTTCAAAACTATATATATAGAGTTTTTGGTAACATATTTTATATATAGTTTGAATATGTAGTGAATTATTTTCAATTTTTTGAGCAGATTTGTTGAAGTTTTATAATTATTTCAGTTTATAAATGACTAAATAAATAACTACCATGACTAAATAAATGATTAAACAATGACTAAATAAATGACTACAATGACTAAATAAATTATTGTCATGACTAAATAAAATGACTAACATGACTAAATAAATGACTACCATGAATAAATAAATGATTACCATGACTAAATAAATGACTACCATGGCTAAATAAATAACTAGTTTTTTATTAGATAAGCAAGGAAGGGCCCTGATCCCATGGTTACAACAATAGACAAAAAGGAAATGGAAAAAGGTGGGAAACAACACCACCAAAAAACCAAGAAACAACAATAGTATTAGCTCGCAGGCCAACATTTAACATAGTAACCATAGTCCAACCAGTACTAATAAAAAATAGTAAGTTTCTACTAGCATACTTAGATCTACGTAAACCATTAATTAAGTCAACAGTGTCCCAAGAGGTATTCCACCATATCATAGCTATAATAAAATAGCAGTCTGACATATTAAAACAAAAGGACAAAAAACTCATCATAGTCATCAGAGTAGCAACAAAAATCCATTAATTGGCTTTCTTTAGTAGGCCCCAATACTCGCCCATGAGAGCAATGTATTCTCTCCAGTCAGGTCCCTTAGTCTCATCTAGCATCTTCAAGACATCAGGTTTCCCCTATTTCCTCAACTTCCTGGTAATTTTAGATTCTCCAAAACTAGCTCCCAGCATCGCCCTCCTCATCAGTCTGTTAGTTACCTTCATGAGCATAACTAAAGCCTTCTCCATATCTTCAAATTGAACCTACATAAATGTTAGTCTACTCTTTAAAAATCCATCGCTTGAGTCCTCTATTTTATTCTCCATACCCAAATCCCTAACTTCCTACACATTTTCAACCTCATTCTTATGATCCTCAAATTGCTCAATTTTTTCATCCTCTTCCTCTTCCTTATCCTCCTCTGATCCTTCTTCCCCCATCTCATAAGTTGAGTCCTCAAAGTCCATATCCTCTAAATCTTCTTTGTCCTGGGCTTCAAACTCTTCATACCCCAAGTCCTCGTCATCACACAATCATTTTCTATTTTCCTTTTTTGTCTTTCGAAGCTGCTTTTTCTAGGCGGATCGACCTTCTCCCACCACTCCCTCCACTCCCTTACCCCTGCAAATTCTTCTTCACCTCCTCATTTTGATTCCCTTCCTCAATAATATTAATGGCATCCCTAGGTTTTAATTCTCTTTTTGGTTTCTTCACCTTGGGAAGTTCCAACAGCAAAGGCGAGTGTTTTCTTTTTTCTGGTGTAGCCCTGATGAGCTCAATCTCAAAAATTATTTTTTCCTCAATCTTTTGCGACACAGGAGTTGAGGGGTTGGAAACATTGGCCATAGGGAACTGTATTTTTGTAGGAATAAGCACCCTCATAGCAGCAACAACAGGAGGCAGGTGGGGGTTAGGTTCCTTAGCCAAGATTTCAACAGTAGCAGGGTTTTCATCCACAGGTTGTTCCTCATTATCCTCTTCAAAATGATCAGGATTCTCATTTCTACCAGCCAAAGGGTTGCCATGAGAATTAAATGCCAAAGCATACTTATACAGGGTTAGCATCAGACCTTGGTGGAGGGGAGGATTGGCACCTTTCTCAATATTGAGTTGCAGGGAGGACAACCGATAAAAAGGAAAATTGACTCTCTCACCATGTCGAATGTGGTTTAGTAGGGGGAAATGGTATGCATGTACTGACATATACCTTCCCTCAAGAGTAAAGTACCACATAATAAATAGGCTAACTAAAGCAAAGGGAGGAGCGAGTTCCAATCTTGCATACCCTTTCTAAAATCTTTTGAGGTTCTCCCCTTCATGCAGGAATTTTTTGACAAACTTCTGGTAGTCTGCCCCGCTTCTCTTTGCAACTTTAATCCCTTGATTTTGCAGACCCATTGCTTCAGCTATGAGTATTGTCGTTACCTCAAAATTCACCGCACCAATGGTAACGCTACCCTTCCTCTAGGAGTTGGTAAACATTTTTGTTAGGTTCTCGTTGTATCCCTTTAGAGATTGGAAGAACGAAACCATACCAACATTTTTTAACATTCTCCATAAATCCACATTCTATTTCAAGGCTTGACAATTAGGAGGCTCAGTTCACTTCCTTGGACCTCCCATTTTTCTTCTCTACAAATTCTTCAACTGCAATGAACTTTTCTTCATAATCTCCCACTCCTTTCTTTCTAGAATGCACCAAACACTCTTTCACCAAATTACACACAGAGCCAATATAGAATGGTGAATCAAGAAGTTTCTTTTTGTAAAGGCCAATGAAACATTTCTCAGTACAAGAATCCCATCATTTTTCTTACAAGTATCAAAATCCTAATTAATTTTCATACCTTTGTCCACTTTAGAAATGTAGGAATAGTTGACACAAGGCAAATCAACACAAATAGAAATGACATCCCTTAACAACTTGATTAACTTCATGTGATTTTTGGACAACTTATGAAGGAAGGAAGAATAATTAATATTACTTCATGTCGAGATCATCTAGTAAAATCTTGTACTCCCTATGTCATCATTACACTGAAATCCAATAAGCACCACTTGGTACTCATATATCCCGCATAACATCAACCTTTCATTTTTGTATATGGTACTCATTTTCAAATTTTTCATTTAGGATTAAGTCTCTTAAAGACTTCAGCATATTACCATTAGTCCATTGGGTCCATCCCCTATAGCTCAGTGCCACGTTGATGGCATAGTCGGCAGTTTTATTTCCCTCTCTATATACATGTTGCACCTTGCAATTGGTAAAAGAATTCTTGATGAATTGGCATTTATCAATTATATTTTTAATTCCCATGGTGGCACATCCTCTTCATTCAGAATGTCCACTATAATCTTAGAGTCCCCTTCTATTATGAAATTTTTATAACCCAGCTCCTTAAGAGTATTAAATCCCCCTAGTGTTGCCATAGCTTCAACTTTATTATTTGAACAGACACCCATATTCACTCCAAAGCTCACTATACACTCTCCTTTATAGTTTCTTAACAAACCCCCTACTCCAGCTTGTCTCAGGTTTCCTTTTGAGCACCCATCAGAGTTACAGTTTATCTAATTCTTCTACAAAGGGGTCCACATAGTAGCCATTCTAGTTAGCATATTTGACCAATTGAGTTTAGTTAGATCCTTCCTTATTCTCCAATTCTTCTTAATCCTCATTTCTTTGTAGTTAGGCAAAGTTTTGGAGAAGTTGTATCTTCGAGCCTCAATGTTTTCCTTAATCTAAGTTTTATGATCAGACTTACCTCCCAACTACTTCTCTCCACTTCCTTGAATATTCTATTATTCCTTTCCTTCCATAAATCCCAGGTGACAAATGTAGGAACTTGGCTCCACAGATCAATAATAACATTATGTGAAAAAGGGCAATTTGACTAGCTTTCTATAAATAACTTCATTGAATTAGGAAAGACCCAATCTGAAGACAACAACGAGAAGAAGCAGGACCACACTTCCCTCGCAAATTGGCAGTGAAATAAAATGTGAATAATTGATTCCTTTTCTTTTTTACAGAGCGAGCATCTATTATCCAGTTAGAAACCCCTCCTAACCAAGTTTTCAATAGTGAGAATTTTACCATGAGCCACAGTCCATGAAAAATAGTTAATTTTGGGAACCAAGTTCTTTAGCCACACCCTATCCCAAAAATGGTCTAAAATAGCATCCTAAGGCTTCACCAGCTCTTCATAAGCCTTTTTGATCAAGAAACCGCCTAAAGAGCTACCTTTCCAAAGCCACTCATCTTCCCTTTCTCTATCAAACCACTTTGCCTCCCCAATCAAATTATGTAGTCTTATGAGGATTAGATCCTAATTTAGCTGTCTCTAGCCTCTTAGATTATCCCTCCTTAATAACATTTTGAACTCCCTCCATTTTGGTTCCTCCATCTCCCAGTTAATATAGTCAGAAACCTTTTACCACAAATCTTATTTAGGCTATGTTTAAGAGGATTAAGATCTTCTAAAGAGGATGGAGTAGAATTCTCTATCCAAGGGTCCTTCCAAAATTTAGTATTATTCCCATTCCCAATTATCTTCTAACCCCTAATTTCAACACATTTCTTAATTTAACAAGATGATTCCATAATCATGAACCACTAGGTAGATTAGATAATGAGAGAAAACAACCAGGATTCTTGTTCCTCAAGTATTTAGCTTGGAAAAATTTTACCTAGTCTTTAGAGCCTTCTAGAAGATTCCAACCAATTTTAGTCGTTAGGGATTTTTTAAGCATGGATATTCTTCTTAATCCCAGACCCCCTCTCCTTTTAGGAGTACACACTTTTTCCCAACTAACCAGGGATAGTCTATTTTTTTCTTCAGTTCCTAACCATAAAAAATTTCTCTAAATTTGTTCTATCTTTTCCCCAATAGAGGGAGGGACTTTGGAAAATGAATAGATAGTATATTGGAATATTCTGAAGGGAGGCTTTAAGGAGTTGAATCTTTCCATCCAAGCTAAGAAGCTTCCCCTTCCATCCAGAAAGTTTTTTTTGTATCCTTTCAATCAGTTGATTCCAATAATTATTTTCCAAATTCTTAGAGATCAAAGGTAGGCCCAAATAGGCATCAGGTAAAGCGGCTTCTTGACATCCCAATATTTTTATCACTCTATCCTTAATCTGTTGGTCAGTATTGAAGAAGTAGATTTTTTATTTTTTTATAATTGATACACTAGCCAGAAACATCAACATAGTCATTGAGAACCTATTTCCATAGCCCTGCTTCCCCCATTGAGGCTTCCCCAAAAATTAGAGTATCATCAACAAACTGTTGATGGGAATATGGCATGAGAGATTTGGCAGCTTTAACACCTTTGAGAGCTTTTGAGTCCACCAATTTTTGGATATTATTTCTAAAAACTTCAGTAACAATGATAAAGAGGTAGGGAGAGAGGGGATCACCTTGCCTAAGCCCACAAACATAAGAGAAAAAACCTTGGGGGACTCCATTAACTAGAACAAAACACATGGGGGAGGTAACACAAGTAGAGATCATCTTTAGGAATCTTCCTTCTATCCCAAACTTCCTAATAACAAAAAAAGGAAAGTCCAAGAGACTATCATAGGCCTTAGAAATTTCAATTTTGAAGGCCATCTCAGGCTTCTTAGAGTGATCCATTGAGTGAATAATTATGTGGGTGGAAATAACAACATCAAGAATATTTATACCCTAGACAAAACCTTTCTGATTTGAGGCAATCATTTTACCAAGCATCGATTTAAGTCTAAACACTAATATTTTTGAGAAAATTTTATAGACTTTATTGCAAAGACTAATAGGTCTGTAATTTTTCATGGCTAAGGCATCAACATTTTTGGGGATAAGGGCTTATAAAGTAGCATTCAATTCGTTCAACAACCTGCCCAACCTAAAGAAATCCCTAGCAGCATTGAAAAGATCATTTTTAACTATATCCTAGAAGGTTTGGAAAAAATTAGGAGGGAACCCATCAGGGCCAGGAGCTTTAAAGGCTCCAAAGGAAAACACTTCCTTTTTTACTTCTTCCATAGAAACAACATTAGTCATCATCTTTAAATTGATATTAAAATTGCTTTAGGGATCATATCAATAAGGTCAACATTTACCTAATGAACATTTCCAGGAGCCATATTGTGGGTAGAGAAAAAGTTAACAGCTTCCCACACAATATATTTTTCATTGGTCACAATAGAGCCATCCTCTTTCACAAGCGATCTAATTTTTTTTCTGCTTTTGTGTTTCAAATTGGATTGGTGGAAGAATTTAGTGTTCCTATCCCCTTTCGTTAGCCATTGGACTCTTGACTTTTGTTTCTAGTAGATTTCCTTATTTTTGTTTATCTTATACCATTGGGATCTGAGGTCTCTTTCCTTAGCACATATCTCTTCATCCACCTAACCAACCTAAATAAATGACTAGTTACCAACAATCAATGACTAAATTAATGACTAAATATACTACCAAATTGATCAATCAAAACAACCAATAAATGACTAAAAATGGTTTAGTCATAAATTTGGTTGCATTATAAATGACTGGAAATAAACTACTAATGGTCATGTGACCAATTTTTAGTAGTTTCTTTAGTCATTTATTTCTATTTTTGTACTAGTGAACACACCTTCTATAAGCCAAACTTCCCTTTTGCTCATTTTTTAATGTTGTTACTTTAGTTTCTAGTAGTTTCAATCCTTCAAACCCTTTTCACTCTCATTCTTTTAACCCTTGTATAATCTTTGGAATTAAATGTCGCCTATTATTTTCTCCCCCAAAATAATTGTGAGGACAATTTTTATTTATTATTCTCACCCAAAATAATTGCAAGGACATTTTTATGGTACTAAAGTCTTGATTTTCTTCTATTTAATTTTGAATGAGTGTTCCCAAAAATGAGTACTCTTATTTGGGGGAAATTTTATGGTACTAAAGTCATTATTTTCTTCTATTTAATTTCATGAGTGTTACCAAAATGAGTACCCCTACCATTCATTATTTCCCATGTGATATGATTCATGAATAATTCTTACATGACAATAAAAAAATCATCAATCCTTGAGGAGGATTTGAGAATATCAAAAATATTGAAGGGCACTGCAAGTCCAAAAAAAAATTTACAATATTCTCACCCATTTCAAATTGGTCTTTGAGAGGATGTTCTAAATCAAGTTGGCTCCCAAAGACTTATTTTTAATGGACTAATTTTTTAGTCTTGCACCCTTGGCTTCTTTTGGTTTGTATATGGACTCCCATATTATCATTGTTATCTTCTTCTCTACCAAAGTACCTTGCAAAAATAAATTTTTGATGTTTTTATCAATGATAAGTATTTGAAGGGAGCTTAAGGCATAAAAATAATTGGAATAGAAAAAAAGACTTTAGCATGAGGATCCTTCATACCCAGAGCAATCATCTACCTTTTTGAATGTTTATATCATCTTCATACATGCTACAATTAGGACATCCCATGGATATTCCAAGCAATACCTACTAAAGAGGGGAATTCCAAGATATTTTCTAAGAAGGTTTCTAATTTTTGAAGCCTAAATTTTTTATAATTTCCTTCAATTGTGGGTCTGTAGAAAAGAAAAACTATTTCTAATATGGTGGTATTTAGTGCTTTCCTTGAAGCTCTCATGTAGTTGTTTATGGTTTCTTTAATTGTTTTTTCATCTTTTCTTCTAGACATTCTAAATAGCAAAGTATCATCAGCAAACTATTGATGAGAGAGACAGTTAACATCCTTGGTGACTTTGACTCATTCCTAACATCATTCATTACAAGCTACTTGATCTTCCTAGTGCATCCTCCATTATTATAAACAAGAAAGAGGAAATTGGTTCTCCCTAGCATAATTCCCTAAAATCCCCAAAGAAACCTTAAGGACTCTCATTCAACAAGATAGATTATCTTGAGTTGGAAATGAAGCTAAATTTAAAGTTCCAGAAATGATTTCAAAAGATAAAAACTTATATTACCTTCATCAAGAACCTCCAATCAACCTTGTCATATGCCTTCTTAATATCAAGTTTCACACCATACTTCTTTTTGTTAGAAATCCGAAATAGATTGAATAACCCAATGAACTTTTTAAGAAAATCAAAGTCACATAAACTAGAAAAGCATAAAGAATGCAAACTAGAACTTTGAGAGATTATACAATGGTGATATGACAAAATGCATTAAGAGCTTCCAAGATGAAAGATGCAAGCTAGTTAGTGAGTTTATATATAACTTAGGAGAGGATGGAGGTGGAAAATCCACCAATGAGAATTGACCACCAAAACCTCCAACATTAAATAAAATGATGAAAAAGTAAATACTCCACCCTTAAAAGGTGGAGGACAACTCATCACTTTATCTCCTAGTTATTAAATATCTAACTCACTTTATTATCCTAAGCAGGCTTAATAAATATGTAGGAAAAACCTATAACTAAGGGAAAATCAAATATCCCACTAGGAAATAAAAACCTACACTAACACCCCCCCTTAAGCACACTTTAGGATGATGCAAAAGATGATGGGTCCCAGTAAATGAGGCCATGTTAGGTACCCATGTACATATCAAATTTCTCCTCAAATAAGAAGAATACCCCCACAAATAGAGAGACAACACCCCCATAATAGAGAGAGAAGAACAGAAGGACTAAGTATCCCCCTAAAGAGATCCAATGGTAGATGCTCAAAACTAGATGGAGAATATGGTCCATGATCGTCAAATAATGTTCCTCCCCTAAGGAAGAAACAAAACCAATCGTGTATGCAAGCTATCTCCAAAGTCTTGAAAGGAATATGTAGGAAGAAGGTGCAAGATGTATGAAGTCTCTGAAGTCTTCTCAAGTATCCCCATGTCAATGTTGAAATCTATCACAATCAAATCAGGTATTCTAGGCCACACTATTGGAGATGAAAAATCAAAATCTTCTAAAGACTAATGTAGAACACAAGCCAAAGACAATGATGGTTTGAAAATAGTTTTGGAATGATTTTCATCAAAGAGGAGAGATAACCCCTCAAATGTGTCCTCCAAATATGAAATAGGCATCTCCACAAACAAGTTGTAAACACCTATCAAGAGATCATCCCACAAAGTTATATCTGAAATACTATAGATATCTTGCTGCAAGAAATCATTGGAAGTTTTCAAAGAAGCAACACTGAACTCTGAAGTAGCAACGGATGCAAGGAAAAAAGAGTAGTCCTCAAAGAGAAGATGTATGTCCTCAATAGTGTCATCTAGATCCAAAATGAGGGACTCTACAAACAAAGAAGAAATTTCTAGTAGAAATTGGTCCTAATGGACTAAATCCAAAAGACATAAATGATCTTTTTGTAATGAATCACTGGAGGACCTCGAAGAAGCATCTTTGGAATTTGAATCTGCAACAAGTGAATGAGATGTGATCTCAAAATGAGGATTAGAAGCAAGAAGAGAAGTCTTTGTGTCATCTGAACATTCAAGACCTACATAATACTTGAGCTCCTCTAAAGTAGCATCATCAAAGGGTATATTATCTGCATCATCAACTGGAATGAGGCAATCTGAAGTAGGATCATTTGGGAATGGAGAAACATGAGGGTCTCCAAACATCTCCCAAATCTTGGTTAAAAGTGTGTGGGGACAATCAATTTCCACTATAGCTGACACAATGTTATTATCAACATGAGAACCAATCAATCCTAATACATGATCAATTTAATTACCCCATACTAATTTCCTTCTAGGTGTGTCCATTTTAGGCATGATCCCATAAAGTTATGGAAAAAAATTTGGCCATATAAGATGGGTTAGAATGCCTTTTTTCCAAGACTCATAATTATCCTTATCCAAACTTATCACAAAAGGGTGAACAGAAAAACCCATGATACAATCCTCAAATGATTACAAAAGAACACCAAATAAGAACATCAATACACTCCCACCCTTTTCAATAATATGAAAAAACACCCCCCAAAAATATTATGAGGTTGGTACTTTATAATTTAGTATATTTACAAATCCTTTTCCAAGATACAAAGCTCAATAGACTCAAAACAACTAGAAATACAAATTCTGATAAAGAATGAATTTAAGATAGAACCTAGAAAAATTATCCTTATAGTTGTGAAGTGCTCTTCATCACCTTTCTAATGCCTTCATTTTCAAAAATTGAATCATTGAGGTGAAAGTTATGGCATGTCAAAAAAATTAACAACAAATAGCTTCAACCTAAAATACTGGTACAAGATGGTAGAAATTATTTTCACTACTTATATCGATGGAAATTGCTTGTCTCCATCTTTTCGATGATATCTAATTTTTGAAAAATGGACAACCGGAGAAAAAGTTATGCAAGTCTAGAAAAAGGCCCAATTCTGCCTATTGGAGGGCCTTGGTGACCCTTTGGCAGCACAACCAAGTGAAGGTGGCACCTGGGTAGTGTAGGCGTAGAGCATTAG
This sequence comes from Sequoia sempervirens, assembly GCA_007258455.2. Lineage (NCBI taxonomy): Eukaryota > Viridiplantae > Streptophyta > Pinopsida > Cupressales > Cupressaceae > Sequoia > Sequoia sempervirens. The sequence continues at coordinate 49,054 of VDFB02286665.1, forward strand.
CAGTGGTTTTAACTTAACTACTAGCAGTTATGATTTGTTGACCGCGTGGTCACTTTTGTCTATGGTTGGTTAAGATAAGTGTCGATGGTTTGTTAAACCACGGGTGGCTTTCTAAACTGCAACGGCTTAAAGAGGGGGCCACAAGGGCTTTAACCCCTTAGTGGCTACCCTTATCTGCTTAGGCAACGTTTAAACACTTTAGTGTTATAAGCATTTAAATAATTTTTAAAAATTTTGTTTTTGAAAAATTGTCACATAATCCTACACAGACATGACCCAGGGGTCTATACGGCTCCTTGGGTAAAAAAAAATTCCTTAGTGGCTCTTGGCACCAAATATAGGAAAATTATATGTCAAAATTTGTCTCCTCAACCTCTTGAACACAATGGCAAGGTCTTTTTTGGTTGAAAATGCTCCTAGAAAAACATGTTCACCAAATCTGAGCTTCAAACCCTCATTTGCCATTATGTCAAATGATCTCCAATTTGGAAGAAACAAAATTCAATCTTGACTTTCTTGAATGTCTTGGATGTGTTGGAACGATAAAAAATACTTCCAATATAACCAAAAATGTTGCAATCACTAGATATGACAAAACACATATGCAATATAAAGAGGTAATTAAATATTTGTAAAACCTTTTTTATTCTCTAGATCATTCAAAATGTAAGAGAAGAGCATACAAAAATTTACAAGATTTTTCATGAAAATCTCAATCTCTCAATTAGGAATTTAAGAACTTAGATTTCTCAAAACAAAAACCTCTAATACCATGTTATAAATCCAAAATAGATTGAATAACCCAAGGAAATTTCTAAGAGAAAATCAAAGTCACATAGAATAGAAAAGCATAAAGAATGCAAACCAAAACTCCAAGAAATTATGCAATGTCAATATGATAGATGCATTAAGAGCTTCCAAGATGAAAAATACAAGCTAGGTAATGATTTTATATAGAACTTAGGAGAGGATGGAGGTGACAAATCAACCAATGAGAATTGACCACCAACATTAAATAAAGTGATGAAAAAGTAAATACTCTACCATTAAAAGGTGGAGGACAACTCATCACTTCATCTCCTAGTTATTAAATGACTAACTTAGTTTATTATCCTAAGCAATCTTAATAAATGTGTACAGGAAAAACCTACAACTAAGGGAAAATTAAATATCCCACTACAAAATAATAACATACACTAACACTTTTGGTACTATTTACTAAGTAAATTTCCTCCTAATAGTTCATCTAAGATGGAGAAGCTCTATAGAAAACCAATTTGTTCTTTTTCTATAACAATGTACACTATGATCTTCATTCTATTGGTTGTTTCCTTGGAGAAAATTCTATATACAGTGTTGCATAGAGATATTGGTAAATAAATAATTTAAATTTGTTTTCTCCTACTCCTTTGGAATAAGACCTATAAATTTATTATTTAAATCCTTCAACAAAGTCCCCTAGTGGAAGAAACTAGTGGAGAAGCCATCTAGACCAAGAGCTTTATGTAGATGTAGTTGGAAAATTATAAGTTTTATCTCTTCCTCCAAGAAGGAAATCATCATGAAATTATTCTTATCCTCATTTACCAGTTTAGGGATGTGTTCCAAAATTTTATTTTGAAACTATAAATAGTATCCTTCCATGTTATTAAGGGGATTCTATAAAGGAATAATTCCTCATTAGTTTTCTTGACCTCCTCTAACAGTTTTCCTAAAATAGGTTTAATGTTGATGATTTTGCTATAATTTCCTAGAACTCTTGTTGAGATGTGAAATTTCTATATTTTTTCTCATCCTTTAGCCACAATATTTCTTCTCTTGCTAGTATTTCCACATATTGACCCATTTTCTCTTTTTCTCTTTTATTTATATCTTTTTAAATCACTTCACTCAATTTCTCCAAATTTTCCTCTAACCTGTTTTTTCCTCAAAAAAAAAATTGAATTGTTAATTTTTCATATCTTAAGACATACTTCTAGCTATTCTATTTTATTTGAAAGTGTGAAAATTTTGTATCCTTCTAGATCCTACCTAGAATTTTCCATTTTGGGTGTGAATTCTAGGTGTTTGAACTCTTATTTTCAAACTTAAAAGGGCATCTTTATGGTATTCGGTCCTCTCTAAGAAGAAATAAATTAAAAAATAGCTTGAGTCTAGGGTAAAAATAATAGCGCATTCACAAGTGAGTGGGAAGGATGACTAATCTCCACTACATAGAAATTAGTCCAATCTTTCAACTATGTTGCTAGATCCCAAATACTTTTTAGTCCAAGAATAGAGACTTTTTTTAGTTTTATATCCTAAAAAATCTCCCTAATTGTAAAGTCCTTGATTCCTATTTGGGATTGCTTATTTTCTTCAACTACCCTCTTTTATCTTCATCATTTAGTATAGCATTAAAATATTCTCTAACAATCAACAATTCTCGAGGAATGGTTTCATTGAATTTTTTAATATCTTCCCAACTTTTTTCTTATGAGTGCAAACAATAGATCCTTACACATTAGTTAGAAACAAGTAAAGTTTGAAACAAATACAATTTATTTTAATCACCAACCAATATTACTCTTGATAAATGACATCCACCATAATATTTAGTGTCATCCAAACAATGGCTATGCCACCTATAGCTCTAGTATATTCCATAGAGTTTCCTTTTCTTTTTTTGTTTGTGATCTATTATTTTTTCTTCATTTTTATTTAGTAATATTTCCTATAAAATTAAAATATCAAATTTTGATACATCCATCTTATTCTTAACCAATCATCTTTTGTTAGGGGAATTAAGGCCCCTAACATTCTATAAGGCAATCTTCATTGGTTGCTAGAAGGGGTACTCTTTTCCTAGATCTCAACTTCTTGCTAATTTTCATCTATCCTTCTACCTCCACACAATCTAGCTCCACCATAATGAAGGTCTCAAACAAATTTCTAATTTCTCTTACTATTAAGGTGCACCAATATTTTGAGGGTGGATTGTAAAGCCTAATCCACATTGGGATTTTGGAGATTTTATTTAAGTGGATTAAAATTTGGCTCCTAATATTTTTTAACGCTAAAATATATGGAAAACAAGTAGTAAACAAACATCAAAAAATGATCCTACTCTATATCAAGAATGCACCTCCAATAGAGAAAAAAGGAATGTAAAAGATTATAAAAGGAAATAAACTTCTTTCCACACAAATATTTGATGACCTAAGTGTTGTGATCCAAGTGGTTAGAACTTGATGGCTGAAGTGAATATATTTGCCATATTATATGGCAAAGCCTTGTTGCATCCAATATTCTTCTTGAAAATGGATTTTGAATGGGTCAATTCATATATTTTGGATAGGTTGGATGGATGATGAGATTAGATCTTGTGAGATGAGGTATGGGGTTGACCTCATGTACATAAGAATAAAAGTACAAGTGATGCCATGTGGTTGATGCACACTAATAGGGAAAGGATTGAGAAGATATGGAGGGTAGAGATTTGATCAAATATTAATGAAGGGTGGAGATTGAAAAATGTCTTTTTGGAGACATGTGCACTTGGATCCATGTGCAATAATGACTTTAATTAATTTAATCAAAGTGGTGGAGGAATGAACAAATGACTAATTAGTTGATTAAACCTTATTTATTTATTCAACTAATGATGAGGAGGATTTTAGAGGAAATAAATAAATATTAGTGTATTTATTTAATTTATGAGAGAATGTTAGGAAATGAGTGACTTAATTAAATAAATGTGATTTATTCAACTAAGGTTATACTTTTAGAAAAAGAGATGAATTGGTTAAATTAATTTTTTTTTTTTAATAAAAAGGGGGTAAAAACTTTATTGAAATCAAGAAATAATTAGTACAAAGGGATCAAGGAACCCGAAGGCTCCCAAGAAAAAAAGCACAAAAACACCCAACCAAGATAAGAACTGCCAACTACACTACCACAAACCCTTATCCATCCATATCATCAGAAATGACCCTCTCTAATTCATGATGATAATTAGGGGATAATTGTCCCCACTCCTTAATCTTCCAATCAACATGTCTCGAAGCTCACTTAGCCAAACAGTCAAGAACCCTATTCCATTCATGCAAAATATGGGCAAAAGACACCACTTCCAACATAGAGCACATCTACAAAATCTAAAAAACCACCAAGGCAAGTTGCCAATTAACCTCAGCCACCTTTTGCTCATGCAACATATTAACAATAATATGTGAGTCAAATTCATAGATAATCCTATGCCAACCCAAAGCACAAGCACACTCAATAGCCCAAAGAATAGCCAACCCCTCCATCATAAGGTTGTTAGAATACTACCCTTTGTGAATGGAGAAAAAGAAAATAATTGAGCCAGAACCATCTCTTCCAACTCCGTGCCAATCTCAGCAGGCCCAAGATTACCCCTAGAGGATCCATCCATATTGTTCTTCAAAACATCCACCAGAGGAGGCAACCATCTTCCAACCCTTTAAACCTTCTTTTTAGCCCACCTAACTCTTTTGACACAAGCAGAGACAGAAGTCAACCCCTATAAGCCCAGTCTATTCACAATTTCATCATCACTTCTTTCCAAAGGAAAAGACGCATCACATTTGGCTTCCACAATCTCTTGGATCATACCAAAAAATTTGTGCCAAACCTGTTGAGCCATTAACCTATCCCCACAAAAAATCCTACGATTCTTTTCTAGCCAAATTTTCCAAAGGATGAAAGTAGGACCAATGCACCACACAATATGGAGGAAAGAAGTCTAAGAAGGAGGTCTTCCTAGGCTACTCCAAAACTCAACTAGGGAAGAAGCATGAACACATGGATGTTTCCAAACACCCCACCATAAATTCCAAAGAATCATAGAATAAGAACAATGGAAAAACAAGTGGGAAGAATCCTCCTCGTTGTAGCCGCACAAGACACAAATAGAGGAACCCTAGAAACCCCACTTCTGAAGATTATCCCAAGTCAAACATCTATTCCAAGCCAGAGTCCACACAAAACAATTACACTTTGGCCATGAAAACTTTTTCCACACATGTTTCCACCAAGGGACCTCCACTCCACCAAACTTACGAGCTAGCAACTCTTAGTACCCACTAGCCATAGTGAAAGCACCCTTAGGATTCAGGCTCCAAGCAAGAATATCCTTATCCCTAAGGGAGATACATTGTCTACCAGCCAAAATATTTTGAAGTTTAGCACACTCCTCATCCAACCCAACCATGGGCCAATCAGAAGGATCCTTCCACCTAGCCACCTCCATCTGCCTACATGGATAAGAAGTCTTAAAATCAATCACCCTTGACCAACCAGCCTCTAAGAAGCTTTGGAAAAGATTCAACAAATTAGGATATTGGTACAGAATGAGGGGAAAACCATCCCAATAATTTGACCAAAAGAGGGCCTCTACCCCCTATTAAAAATCCAAAACAAGCCCTCCTTGACTAGAGCAACCCCTTTCTTAAGCGTTCCCCAAATCAAAAAAACCTTTGCCCACCAGAGGATACCTAGGAATCTCCTCCTTCATAACCCCCAAAAGGTACTTGTGAGATAAAATCCTCACCCAAATATGATCTTTCTCCACACACCACCTCTAATAAAGCTTTGCATCCAATGCCAACCCAAACCAAGTTGAGTGTCACAATCCAATCCCCCTAAAGTGCTTCGGGCTACACATAATATCCCACTTCACAAGGCTCCACTTAGAAGAGGACAAACTACCAGCCCATAAGAATTGTCTAGCCAAAGCATCCAAATCCTTCACAAGCCCAACCAAAGCCACCTGGAGCATACCTCTATAAATAGGAATATCCTACACCACTGACTTAAGTAGCTGAACACGCCCAACAAAGGACAACCATCTATGAGTACAATGATTAACCTTCACATGAAACTTGTCCAGGATATTCTACCAAGAATCCCTAGGGAGACTACCAGAAGAGATAGGAATGCCAAGATAAGTTAAAGGGAGAGACCCAATCTGATACCTCAAGATATGAGCAATCCTTTGTTGAATAAGCCCCAGAGTATTGAAGAATAAAATGGAAGATTTATCTTCATTAAATAATTGGCCAGAAGCAACAAGATAAATATCTAAGGCCTTGTACAAATTTGTGGCTTCTTTGATCTTAGACATACCCATCAAAATAGTATCATCCACAAATTGCAAGTGATACTAAGGAGGAAAACCATTTCCCCACACCCAACCCTGAATAAAACCCAACTCCAAATTACATTTCACCAATCTCCCCAGACCTTCAGCAAGAAGAATAAATAAATAAGGAGAGAGAGGATCCCCTTGATGAAGGCCTCTAGAAGCACTAAAAAGAGAGGAAGGCTCAAAATTTATCAGCACTGAGAAGGAAGTGGAAGTAACACAAGACATAACCCACTAGACCCACTCTTTAGAAAACCAAAAGGCAATAAGAATTTTCTGCAAGGACCACTTAACTCTATTATAGGCCTTTTCCATATCCAGCTTGATGAACATAGCCTTCTCTTTCAAGGTAGCCATAGAATGAATGGTTTTAGTAGCAATGACCACCCCATCTAGAATTTTTTGATCCTCCACAAAACCACTCTATTCCTTAGAGATAAGCCATCTAATCCATTGCTTCATCCTTTCAGCAATTAACTTGAAAATGATTTTATAAACTACATTACAAAGAGAAATAGGTTGAACTTGACTCAGCCAATCCGCCCCCTCACATTTGGGAATGAGATCTAGGAAGATAGAGTTCATATCCCACAACATCTAATTATTGCTCTGAGACTCACAAACCACCTCCAATAGATCTAGCTTAATGATATCCCAAAATTCTTGATAAAATTTAATTGAAAAACCAAGGCCCAGAAATTCCCTTTCTTCATCTGGAAAATAGTAGCCTCCAATTCCTCTAGTGAGATATAGCCTAAAACATTCTCATTCATCTCCCCAGTAACCAAGGAGGGGATACAAGACAAAACATGGTTTTCTTTCGCCAAACCACCATGAGAATCCTCTCTGAATAAAGAAGCAAAGAAATGTGAAGCTTCTCTAGACATATCCTACCAGAAAAATATATGCTCGCCCCTACCATTCACTATAATAGGCATAGAATTACCATTTCTCTTGGATTTCACCGAATTGAAGAAGAAAGCAATGTTTATGTCCCCCTCCTATAACCACTCTACATGAGCCTTTTGTTTCCAATAAATTTCCTCACGCAGCTCACACTCCTCCAAAGCTTTCAAAGCCCTTGCCTCCTCCTAAGTAAATCCTCTGAAAGACAAAACTCCCTAATCTCCCTAGTGATGACATCCAATTCAGCTTGATCAGTAGACTTAGCATGAAAGATATTTCCAAAATATTGCCTGTTCCACCGCTTGAGCTGATATTTCACATATTGCAGTTGTTTAGAAAAAGAATACATAGAAGTTCCATGACCAGGTCTTCCCATCTGCCACCAATCAGCCATATGCACTTGTAAAGAAGAATCTCTTAACCACATAAGCTAGAACCTGAAAGAGGTGGAATGAGCAACATAAGTTGAAGAAGCAAATAACTTAATAGTTTAGTGATCTGAGCCCCTCTAGTCCAAAATCTCAGAGCTACTAGACCACAATCCACCAATCCAAGAACAAGAAACTAAAAAATGGTCAAGTCTCTCAGCAATACAATCCTCCCCCATTCTCCTATTGTTCTAGGTAAATTATCCATTACGGGGCTTAATGTCAACCAAATTCAAGGTAGATGTGTTATCATGAAGAAGCAAGGAAGAAGGATCCAACCTCTCAATACCACCCTTCTTCTCATCCAACTCAATAATGGCATTGAAATCACCTACAATAATCCAAGGGAAAAAAGAAGCAATTCTCTAAATGAAATTAATATGAGACCACAATAACTACTTACCAAGAAAATCAATAGGCACATAGATGTTTGAAAGAATAATAGTTTCCCCTGACTCCAAATTTGAAGCAAACACATAGATGGAAGACTTGCAGGACATCACCAAAGAGGATGAATCTTCAATGGGTTCCACAAGCAAGCCACACCCCCTGCATTACCATGAGCCCCAATACACTAGCAGTCACCCCACCCCCACAGCTTTGGCAACAAACCAATGATACTTTCAACAAATAACTTAGCCTCATGTAACAAAAGAACATCCAGAGAATGAATTCTTACCAATTCACAAACAAATTTTTTGTCAAGGACCACTATTCATGCCCCTGACATTCCAAGAAAGGACTATCATTTCGGAGGGTTAGAAAAATGGGAATCTAGGATCTTAACAGATCCAAACTCCACCAAAGTGTCCCCCATCATCTTTATTTTTTCTAAATCCTTCTTTCTTCCAACTTTGGAAGACTTCTCAGCAACCCATTTCTTTTGGTCTTTCTGAAGAAGTCTCAATGAAGGAGAGTCCTTTATACCTTTTACTGAATCAAACCCCACTTTCATCAATGGAGTAGAGATCTCTCCCTCCCCCATTTTCACATCCGCAAGAGTTTCATACCTCACATGCACCACCAAACTAAGATCCTTTTACATTTACAAAGCACCAACATCCTATTAAGCTTGATTGTAATCTGGAATAATTCCCTCCTGTACCACTTCCATAACACCCTGATCCATAATCATCAAACCTGGATTCACCTCCTATTCACTAAGATCATCTAGAACTTCAAATCTATTAAAGGTATCACCTTCCTGACACTCCTTAAGAGTCCTCTTTTGACCCTAATTCCTATTACGATCCTTAATAGGAATAAAACCCTCCTCACCAGCAACCACACCAGGAATGGGGTCCTTTCCTTTGTCAACCTTAGGAGGGTTGTGGGGAGGTTAAGTATTCTGAGGCTCAAAAGATTTAGATTTTGGGAATCTTCTCTACATATGGCCATATTCATGGCATAGACGGAAACGAAAGGGAAATTTCTCATAATCTAGCTGTTGCACCCAAGAATATGAACCCACGTGAATTTCCAAAGAATCTGGAAGAGGGTTACTTGAATCCATCTCAACACAAATGCGAGAAAATTTCATTACCTTTCTATCCTAAGTTTGTTGAGAATGGCCCACTGGTTTCCCCAAAAATGAAGCAACCCTATGCAAGATGTCATTGCATCAGCATTCAACTAGAAATCTAGGGAGACGCCCCGCCAATTCCTAGTTTGAGGCTCTTCCTCAAAGGATAAAACCCACATTACAAGTTTAATGGCTGTTAATCTGGTTGTAGAGCCGGGGATACCTTCAAAACTGGGAAATAGAAATTTGATCCGGTTTGGGTAAAAGTTGAAAATGAATTTCATAGGGTGATTTTGTGACAATGACTTGACAACTTTTCCAATTTTCTCTTCAGATATCAATCCTTCTTCAACCTAAGATCTACGGTTCACAAACTAAAAGGCAAAAATTGTTTGTTTTGGTGGATGGTTTCCTTGAATTGAAACCCTATTTTGGTAATTAAACCTTGAATTGAAATAATGAAACATAAAATAATGATGGATAGAAAAAGAGTACTGTGTTGCAACTCACGGAAGCCCTTAAGTTAAACTAGAGACTGAAATGTTGATCTTGATCTTGAATGAAATGGATTCAATGGATGTGGATCTTGATACTTGAAATATGACTTGAATGCTTGACTTGAATCTTTGAAACCTACATCACAATGTTAGCTCCAAAAACATGCATGATTGCAAAAGACTTTGACATGATTTTTGAGATCTTCATTGCTGCAATAAATCACTAATAGATCTACTCTTGAATGCACTTGATCATAATGCTGCTCTTATGAGAGTCTCATAAAAATTCTAGAGCAGTTTCAATAACATAGCGCCTTGTATTAATGATGTATGTAATTCTCAAAAAATTAAACATCACAAAGCGAAATTAAATTTTGGTGCGGACTAAATACTACCAAAACTATATTTTAAATTTAGGTTCAAAGGCCTAGGGCCATTCACCCATGGGTGAATGGGCCCCAAGCACCTATTCCTAGAACACATTACTCAAGGTAAAATACATTATGAGTTGGCATTAATTATTGTCAAGTTTCCCGTTTGGAAAATGTAATTTATTAGGCTTGTAGATGCAAAGTAGGGCTTATTAAGGAATAATTAAGTCAATTTTAATTAAGAGTGCCCCAAAAAAAATGTGAAAATGTAAAAGAGTACATTTTTCTGCACTACAAAGTATCTCACCAACCAAAGATCCAAAGGCAACATAGTGCTATCGGACTCTCAAAATACATCCCAATACACAATCATAGCACCCCTCATAAAATAGGGTTGCCTTCTAAGGCAAGTCAATCCAACAAAATATCAACCATTAGATATGAAACCTAATAATGAATGGTCCAGATTTACAATAATAAAATATACATAAAATGTGGCTTTTGAAATTACCTGAAGACCCCCATCGGGGTGCTGGCCCTCAAACTGCTGCAGGTGTTTATTTACCCGCGTTGATGTATCAATAGTACCTTATGTATTTTCAAGGTTGAGACACATTTTCCCAACACATATTTGATGAGGAAATTGGTGAAGAATATCTCCTATTGAGAGAGGAGATAAGAATAATAGAAAGGTTATTAAGTGGAGAAGTAACTTCTAATTTTTCAGAATTGTATGAAGAGGAAATTGATGGGGATTTGTTTGTTGTTGAGATGAATATGAAGTTGAAAATAGATGGGAAGAAAATAAATGAAGACACATATTTGTATGCAACATGTTTGTGTGAATAAGTTGTTAAAAATGTTATAGTGGTTGAAGACATGAAGATGATGGTGGGAGTAGATGGGGTAGATGAAAACCTCATAGTGAAGGATGTGATAAAGGTTGCAGATGAAGATAACACTGAAAACATTTTTAGTGAAGAAAGAGGAGGTAAATTTGTTTGTATTTTGTGATTTCCATGAAGTTGTAGGGGAAGATTTGTATGTGTATGTTCAGTTGTTGATATGTATGATGAGGGAATTTGTTGGAGGTGGTCATATTTTAGTGAGTTGGATCCCACAAAATAGGTTAAGAAAGGAGAGAATAAATGGAGGAGGATGGTTTGTGGTGGATACAAATCCATGAGAGGAAAGAAAAATAGTGAACAGATATGTTGGAAGAAGAGGAAGAAAAGGAAAGAAGATATGGAAGAAAAAACATGGGATCTTCAAATGTTCATGAGTTCCCACTCATGAAACATTTCTCTTACTTGGGTTGTTTGATGCAGGAGCATAGAGGTGCACGAGTAATCTTGCACAACCAAAAAGGTTTTAAATTTTAATTTTTGTATTTCATTTTGATTTTTTAGTTGCAGGAATAAATTATTGAAATTTTCAACTCCTCCAACATAGTAGAATTTGGTGATAGATTGTGAGAAAAATATTTGTTTTTATTGATTTTTTTGTAAATTGTTTTAAAATTGTTAAAAGATGTTAATTTTTCAAAAAGGAAAATCCCACACCCAATCTTGGAGTGGGCATTTAATACGCTCTGTAACTGTACTTTGAAAATTTAAATTTGCATTTTGTTGCAAGATGGGATGCAAGGTATTGAGGAAGTGGTGTGAGTGGATTGTAAGGAAGGAAGGCAGTTTTTTAAATTGTCATTGAATGCATATGCCAAGAAGAGAAAACCCATGCCAAGGAAGGATTCATGGGAATTTAGAAGGTTTTACTGAAAGAGGGAGATTGTCAAAAGTCATAACTGTGAGAACCAGTCTCGGTAAAACATACATAACTTTCTCATTTCTAGCGAAATTGAAAAATTCAAAATATCTTGAAAAGCTAGGAAGGAGGAGAACAAAACCCATAAACCATTTGAGAAAATTCATTGTAATGAAACATAAGTGATAGGAAAAATGTGATGGGCTTTTTTTGTGGCAATACGAAAAGAATATTTTGGACTGAAAAATGGTTGCATAGAAGGTTGGTGTTGTTGGATTGGCATAATTTGGAGAATGTGGAAGCTTAAACATAATATATTATTGTTGCAAACATTTTGAAATGAATAATATTTCATATTTCATATTTCTTGTGTTCCCCATTTATGTGTTTTATTTTTTTAAAATAGAGAAGTGAACTTGTTGCAAAAATTGACAATCTTGTGGATTCTCAATTGTTGACTGCATCAAATTTTGATGATTTTTTATGGGCCAGCCCAAAAAATTATATTTATTCTCTTATATATCCTTAAGAAACCTAAATTCCCTACATAAGGAGTTGCATGTAATTATTTATAATAGTTGGACTCAAATAAAATTTTCAAAAAACATAGTTTTCCTTTATAACCAAGTGTATATGGGTTTAGTTTTGGCATCTCTTGTTAGATAATAAATTGAATCTAAACATGGCATGTTTGAGAAAATTAAAAAGTCTTATTTGCAAAAAAATTGATGAAAAGTGATGAGTTAAATACTTGTTCTTGTTAATTATGTTTATTTCATGTTTCCTTGAAACATTTCCTCTGACATTCCTAAACTCTATGACTAAATGCTTACATAAAGCACTGAACTTTGATAAATGATGGTTGATAAATTTTGCATATTTATATGGTTATTTCTAATTTAATATGATATCATAATATGATAATTGTGGTAAATAAATCATATAAGTGTCTTGGAGGAGCTAACGCCTCATGCAGTAAGGGTAGCAAGAAACATGTAACCAAATGACTATTGTAGACCCACAACTATAGGACCAACCACATGTATTCAAAGGATTGAGTTCATGTAGCTAAAAAAGTAGGACACTCCATAGCTGACGAAGCCAAAACATATAGATATAACTTCAACCATCAATAATAATAAATTTTATCATAGAGAACATGAAGGAACTATGTCATTTGTCTATACATGTCAGTAATTCAAATTCTTCACTCCTAATTAGAGAATTATGTTAGGACTCTACTTTTTGAAGTTTCATATTTATGTTTTTAGAATAAAATAACCCTCTCCCTATTTTCTAGGAATGAGTTGAAATTTGTAATTTAGGTTGTTAGGAGTCCAACTTGTTAAGGACAATTAGGATTAGCTAGTTAAAACCAAGTCTATATATATTAAAGGATTTGTTAAAAAAAAAATGGTGATTTTCTTTAGCATGTGTATGACATTTTATGAGAAATAATTAAAAGAAGTTTATTATCAATTTATATCAATTGAATGTGAATGAATGAAGGATAGAAATATTGATTGATAATTCTAGGAAGTAGAAGAGTGCAAAAACCCAAGCAAGGGCCCACTTGAGGTAACATTGTGACTCTATTATTGCATTAGTAGATTAGTTATCTTGATATTTCCATGTTTAGATCAATAGTTATTTGTTAGTTATTTATAGTTATTACCTATAGCACTAGTGTTAACCTATAACAACAACTATAGGATAACTATTATAAGCAAGTTCAATTTTTGAAGTCTTTTATATGAATTCCTTTCTAAATAAGAAAGTTCAATTTCTATACTCAACTACTTACTAAAACTCCCAAAAACCTTTAAATTATACACACAATACTGAAATCATCCAAGAAGATATTTCCTTGGTTTGGCATTACAAATGTAATCCCCATAACTAGTGAATTGCTTGATAAAGTATATCTCAATCCGTTGAGTTAAGTGCATGAGTTAGTTGCACCAAATTTATTAGCTAATAAAAGGGGCATAAAATAAGAATACATTTTTCTTTAACATGCTATTCAATATGACAATAATTTTATGGTAGTCCCTAACAAATTTCTAATAATAGTTAGTGATACCTAAGAATCCCCAAAGCATTTTAAGAGTTTTGGGTTTGGGCCAACGCTTCATGTCTTCAATTTTTTTAGGTTTGAACTTAACTCCTTATGTTGATACAATATTTTGAATATAATTTATATTTGGTTGGTGGGTATGTAGACCAAAATGAGAGATGAAAAAGTGGTCAGATGACTAATTTTGGCTTTAATGTGATTGTGTTATGGTTTGAAAAATACCAAGCCATAATGTGATTGTGTTTTATGATAGATAAATGTGATTGAATTTTGTTTACATAAAAAATAAAAAATAAATTATACTTATTCACAAAATTATGGTTAGGAGAAAAGAAGTGCATGTTTTCTAAGAAAACTATGATCACATTTCAAAAAATTGAAGCCCATCCCATTTTTTTGGAATGCCACATTAAAGGAGAGGTGAGTAGGGAAGATTTTTTGTGTTTATTAGTCAAATCATATTTGCATTTTCATAAATTTGACTATTTTGGAATACATTTCTTATATACAATCAAAGTAACCACCAACCATACCCTCCCAACTCTATAGCCTCCCACACCCCCCCCCCAAAAAACTTATGGGAAAAGGAATATATTGTCAGTCCCAAAGGAATATAGGCCAGAAAAAAAAAAAAAAGAATATAGGCTGGTACCAAGGGTGAATGGGTTCATCAGTACCAACCCCACCATCCCATTTGCCCTTGGTGTCAAGGGGGTGGTATATTTTCCCTTGGGACTAACCTTGTTTCTAATACCATCTCCTATAAATTATAACCCTAAACCTATTATAGAAGAAATATTTGAAGGGATTCCCGCATCATCCCAACTCCTTCTACCCTTCCAACAAACCTTAGGAAAATTCAAGAGGAATTATTGGGGCATTTGAAACTAAATAAAAGTTAACTTGCAAAATTAGTTTAATCAGTGAAGGTGTCTATAGGAAACCCACACTGGACATTACTTGCTTTATCATTGGAAGTAATGATGAAGCAAGTTGACTCAATCATGAGCCAAATTAATCAATAGAAATATCATAAAGATTCACTTCACCAATTTTATAAGAAAAATTTATCTTTCAATGAAGTGAAGAAAAAGATATAATAAAATTCCAAAATTGTGATCTTTTTATTGATTTTATAACCAATGCACCCTTTTTAATGTCTTTGAAAATATTTCCAATTTATTTGTGCAATCATCTCGATATAAAAAATAATTTTAGGATAGGTGGTGGATGCTCTTTGACCATCATCCATGTAATAACCACATGATGTGTTACTATAATTTTTGAGAAAAATTACTATGAGTTTTTCCTTCATGAAGTTATTAATTATTTTGATATGAGGGAATTTTAGGGTAGAGGTACAAGCTCTACCCAATATAAACCAAGAGTGCATTGAATACCAAACCTTCAACAAAGATCACTAGCCCAAAAATCTATAGTTCATGTGATGATGAAATCAAACATCAAAGAGACTATGGATGTTCATACTCTCCATGCCATTGGTAGTATCACAAACACCCTTATACAACATGACACATGCATATGTACCATCCTTGTGGTTCAATAGATGATCAAGCATAAAAACCATTAAATTCTAGTGATCCTACCTCCCACCTATACTATAGCTATTATCATTTTTTCTCTAAACGAGACAATGATACATAGAATACAAAGGAGGTCACCTCCCATGAGTCCAATCACTATCATTATAGATGTATTGGGAGTATAGATCATGATTCAATTGTACAAGGTGGTGAGGTATATAATATTGTGTTCAATGATGAGCTATTAAAATGTGTGTTTGGTGGTCTTATACATGCATTTTAATATGAATGTATAATATACTTTATATTTTATGCTTATCTTTTTAACATGTAAATTGATTTGTAATTATAGAATTGAATTAAAATTATGCATTTATTATATATTTTAGGATCTAACATCACAAGGTTGTAAATCATCAACCATCTCATGCACACCATCCAACATGCATTTTGATAGTGTTAGTTGTGATATTGGTTTCATTGAGGTGCAATATTGTAGAATGTTTTAAATTTTAATATAAAAACATCCAACATTATTATTTGTGTATGTGAGTTTCATAGTTAAATCTATTATTGTTTATTTAGTTGATGAGTTTAGTTGTCATGCCTTTTGGTTTATGATAAAAATTGTAGGTCAATGCTGCTACAAAAAATTCATCCTCAATGTGTCTAACATAGGTATGAATATGAATGTATGCATTTAATTATCATTATTTTGTCTCAATTGACATAATTAGGTATTTAGAAATAATTGATATACTGCTTTGTGTTATGTTATAGATTGATGTAGGCACTCCTATCAAGGACATACCTCTCTTGATGATGTTGAGCATCATAAGTAAGAACATAGACTATGAGTTTGTTGTAAGTGTGCTTATTATTTTAATATCATTTTAAAATATTAATTTTTATTCACATAGCTTGGTTTAATAACTAATTTTATAATTCTTATACACATGTTGAGTTGGAAAATAGTGAGGGGTGCACAAGATCAGTACACCATAAGACAATAACCAATTCATGGGATTAATGTTCACTTTCTAGTTAGGCAAAGAGAGGTAGAATGTTTCATTAATAGTCTTTTCTACAGACATAGAAATTTTGTATGTCTTTATGACACATTTATAACAATTTGTATGACTATATATTGATAAAATTTTGTAGTTTGAGAGATAATGTTGGCCTCATGATACTATATATGACACTTTGATGAAATTATATATCCCTTCATGTTCTTTTCAAGGGGTAAGTGCAAAAAGATGGGGGGGAAAAAAGGGGGCTTAAGTGGCCACTTTTTTTTTAAATTGGGAAATAATGACATTGGACATGAAATTGAGGATAGTTACACTCAAAATTTTGAGATGCAACAAAAACAAGGATCGTAGTGCTCTCAATCTACTTTCTAAACTAGTAATTTATTTTGAAAATGGTTGAAGTTAAGGGGTTCAAAGAAATTGCCTGAAGTGGTGTTTTTGTCGGAAAAAAACATAACATACAACTTTTGTAGGAGCATATATGATGAACTTTTTTTAATATTTTAAAATCACTTTAGTGAGAAATTAGCTAACAATATGTTGTTAATGCATGATTTTTCTGATAATTTTTTAATGAATATTTGATTTTTTACTAATTTTGAAAGTGGACACTTCCTGAAAAAAAAAAATTTGGTAGTGCTACCCCTACAAATTTTGGAACCTAATTGTATTTTTTTTATAAAAAAAAATTGTAGAATGTAATCTAGTTTCTAAAAATGTAATTTATTTGAAATTTTGATTAACAATTAATTTATAACCAAAACAACACCAAATATGGAGTGTGAGAGAGCAAATAGGAGAGCGTGTAGAGGAGGGGATTTGAAATCCTCTGAGCGTGAGGAGGACTCTACAGAGGGCGATGGAGATCCGAGGGTTGTTGTTGGTGTTTGGGTCACGTTGCGGGCTGGCATGGATCCTGTGGCTACTGTGGCAAAGGCTGCTAGTGTCGGCTTCTCTGGAGGGGACTTTCCCTTTGTTTCCTGTGGGTTGTGGTTTGTCCTTCCTTGGGTGTTGGTTACTCCTATATGGAGTGTTGTTTTCCTTTCTTCTAAGGGATCCCATGTGTATTTTGGTGAAGTTATGCTGAGAATGGGTGGGAGAAGCTATGGGACGTCCCTGGCTGTGGTTGTTGGTGCGAGCATTGGCTGCCCTGTTTTGCTTTATGTGACTCTCCCCTTTGTTTGGCTAGGAGTGGTTGATGTTTCTCTTGGTGTGTTGGGAGGATGATCTTCTCCTCTTAGGGATTTTGTAGCTGAGTTGGGAAGGGGTGGATCTTCTCTCAGCTTGGAGAAGCCCTTTCTTTCTCCTGTTGAGTGTAGGATCTGCTTGGCTTCACTGGAGGTTCGGGTTATACCTTTGTTGATTGAGGTGTGGAACTTTCTTGTGTTACAGGGCTCTTAGAGTCTATTTTTGTTTCTTGGGATCTCTTTAAGAGCTTGTGGGTTTTCTTTGTTGAGGAAAGGGTTTCTGGTGATGGAGTTTCAGTGGTGCCTACTAGGAGGTGGGTTGCTTTGGCTTCTTATGTTATTGGGTACCCTTTATGGTTGTATTGGATATCTTTCTTGAAGGGGATTTTATTTTTCTTTTGGTTCCAGGCTATCTCTTGGAGGAGTTCTCTTTTTTTGGGTCTAACTTGGATGTTGGGTTGCGTTTCTAGCTGGTGGAGTGGAATGCCTTTCCCTCTTGATCCCTTGGATTTTTCTGTTGGTTTGTGTGTGATCTTTCTATTGGAGATCTTGTATGCTTAGCCAAAGGATGGTGTGGATCCCCATTCTTCTGGAGCTCTGACTCTCTTCCATTTCCTATGCACTATGTCTTTTGTTGAGGCAAAGATAGCTCTTGATGGTCAAGATGCATTTCCTATTGAGTTGGAGGTGGGTATGTTGGAGGTGGATGATTGTCCTCTTCTCTAGTTTCCTCTAGTGATGCTCCTATTGAGGTGGAGGTCAAGGTTGTTGAAGAAGTGTGCTCTTAGATTTTTGGGTTTTCACAGTATCCTCTCCTATAGAGGGGAGCTCGGTCCTCTTGAGGTGGATTTGGAGTTGGTATGTGGCACATTTTGGAGCTTCAAGGGGTGTCTTTCCTCTTGTGTGTTGGTGTTTTTGATTAGGAGGATGGGTTTAATGGTGGTCTTTACCATTAAATTTTCTTTTGTTAGGTTATGGTCTGTTGTTTCTGAGCAGATGGTTGGTTGTTGCTATGTTGGTATGTTGTATGATTGTTTCAGGTGGTTTTTATTACAGTCAAAACTTGGATGGGGTTTTTGGTCCCAAATAAAACCAAGTTGTATCTGGGATTTAGGCCCATGCTTGTGTGTCTTTTGTAGCCTATGATGTCTTGATTATCTGTTGGTGGTTGTTGTTGGGTTGCTGATGGTTTGTGAGTTATCTTTATTGTAGGTTGTTGTTGTTGGGCTGATTTATGCTTACTGATGTTATCTTAAGTTTTAGTTGTCTTCTTTTGTAAAGGGTTTTGGGCCCCTTCAAAACCCATTTTTTACCCCTAATCAAAATGAAAAAACATGAAACACTGATTTTTTCCAAAAAAGAGACATGCAAACAAAAGAAATTATAGATCAAAGGCTTAACATTGT